>JAGVVM010006597.1:0-22143 GCA_019149425.1 Psidium friedrichsthalianum
GTGAGGAACGTGCCCTCTGATAGATTTCGTTTCAAGTGAGAAGATTTGTTATATTTGGATCTTGGTTGAGAGAAAGCACAAGATTGCCCTCTTTAACAGTTATTTTATGGAAAAAACCAGTAGTAGATGATAAAGATGGTGAAACGTTGCTAAAAAACCCTAGTTAATTCGGGCCAAATTAGGCCTTTTATCAAGAAGACAACAAGTCCACAACATTATCACATCAGCAGCTATATGAGAGAGGTAGGAAACCTTACTCAACTCGTTAGCTCTTTTATAGGGTCAGGGACAAAAGTTTTGCCTCCCATATCCCGGCAGTCCCGAGTTTTACAGCTCTCCGCATCACCAGCAGTGGAAGATCACCTACAGAGAAAGTAGAATTGGTCGAAAATTACTGCGAACAAGAAAAGCATAAGGTACAATCTTTATAAAGGACTCCGTCTACTCAGCAAGCTTTAGATGAAACTAAATTATTGAAGATTCGATTCAGATATTGAATGATTGTGGAAATTGGTCTTTGGCGTATAAGCACCGGGTTATAATAATGGTTATATGCTAGAACTGTCAAGGATAGAGCAATCCCTAACGTTCCAGTCCCTTAGGGGCTTTGTGGATTAGGAAAACCAACTTGATGTTTCTCATGGTGACAAAAAAATAAAGATCTGTCTTATTTGAGTTGAAACGACGCTTTCAATTTCAAAGTTATTTTATGGTAACCCCATTTCTATTTATTGTAAATAAACAATCTCGTTATCAACTGAATCCAGCAGAGTTCATTTTATTGATATGTGGTGTAAATTCCAAAGGACAAACTGGGAATGGGAGTTGTGTAAGATTTTGTGTGAGACCACTGCCAACTGTTCCCAAAGCTTAGCTTTTGGATGAGGGTGTGGTTTAATATTTAATTACTTTAACACTCCCCCTCACGTTTTGTCTGGTCTTTTTGCTAGTTACTAAGCGTGGAAATATATCATTGGGTAGGCAAACAGGGCAAGAAAGATTTGAATTAGGACCTCATGCTTGATACCATATAAGATTTTGTGGGACCACTGTCAACTGTTCCAAAAGCTAGCTTTTGAATGAAGGGCAGTAGTTTAATATTTAATTACTTTAACAAGTGCATTGTTGGTCATGATCCAAATGATTTCAAGATAGGCTTATCTTGTGGGAGGAAGGCAACATATTGGTACCTATAGTCATATTCCCTGCGTCTGTAATTGTAAGTTCAATGAAATCCTCTATCATTGTGAGAAAGTTGAAAGACAGCCAACAGAAACGACATAATGAAAGCCTTTCGGGATTCCTAGACTCGTGCTCACTAGTGGATTTTGAAATTAAGGATGTGCATTTGCTTGGGCTAACGAAAGGGAGAGATGATTATGTTAATGGTAGAAGGATACCTCAAGTACCAATTTTGTATACAGCGCTCACTTTGGTACCTATATTTTTTGCCGGCTTATTTAATACCAAATCGGAGAAAAAACAATAACTTAAGCGCCAATGACGAGAAATTTTAGCCAACTAATTACATGTCATATATTTTTAATTTTTGAACATTACTTGGCAATTTTTTTTAAATCAGGCCATGTGGCATCCACTTGGACTGTTTAAACTTAAAATAATTTAATTTTTAAATATTAAAATTAAATATAAAAAATAGGCTAAAAAATAAATATAAAAAAGTTGCTACATGAGAGTTGGGCCAACCCCCCCCCCCCCCCCCCACGCTAGCAATGCCTAGCGAGGGTGGGGGATGGTTGAGGGGGGGGTCGCCGGAGCCCTCGTAGACCCACGACGAGGCTTGATCTTGTCGATCTAGGCAAGGTCAGCCTTGTAGTGGGTCTGTGAGGCCTCAGCTAGCCACAACAAGGCCTTGCTGACCTTGGTGAGGCCTCGGCAAGGGTCACCGAGGCTTAGCCTCGACCATTGCCAACGATGGTAGGGCGGTGGCTGTGTAAGGTCTCATTGCTGCAACTTCTAATATTTTAAGCTTATTTTTAATTTTTAATATTACGTGGAATTTTTTCTTGATTTTTAGCTTTTTTTTTAATTGCTGACTGGGATCCTCCGACAAGCCATGTATGTTTTCAACGAAGTAGACTAGAGTTGGCACTACAATAACCGTTTTTAAAAAATGGTATTTAAGTGATCCGAAAAAATATTAACACCAAAGTGAGCGTTGTACATAAATATTGGTTCCTCAGCTATCCTTCTACCTTATATTAATAGACTTGACAGAGCTCGATGCACCATCGATTGGAGAGTATTATTTCCCAATGTTGACACCTTTGCCCTACCGCCATAGGCTCAACTCATAATCCAATACTGTTATCACTTTATCCAGATCATGTTCAAGGAAGATAGAGCTTAAATTTGACCTTTTGGCTCAGGGACGGAAGTAGTAAGGAATCCTCGGCTATCAAGGGAGGCAGAAGAAAAATGCAGTCTTGCTGAGTAAATTGGGCAGTGTTTCTAGAACCCTAACTACGTGGGGTAAGAACAAATTCTCCCACGCGCTGAGAAAGATCGACCTATTGAAGGAAGAGCTTCAAACTATCATGAATAACACGGATCAAGAATATGACAGGGCTAGAGTGCATTTGCTAAATGGTGAAATGGAAAGGTTATGGTGGCAGGAGGAGATGTATAAAGGGATGCGCTCTAGAATCAACTGGTTGAAATGAAAGGATAAAACCACGACGCATTTTCATGCCAACACCGTTCAAAGATGACAAAGGAACAAAATCTCTACATTGAAAGTTAATGAAGAGGATTGGATTAGATATCCTATCCAGTTGAAACTAATGATTGGGGACGACATCAGAGATTTATATTGCTCTGCTACGTATGGCAAATTTTCAACCCAATTTAGAGGATTATTCGCGTCTAGTGGAGGATGAAATAAACACATGTCTAACAAGGATAGTCGCACTAGAGGAGGTCACAACGACTATCCCTCAGTTGGGAGCCATCAAAGCATTGGGGCCTAATGGTTGAAATGGAAAATTTTACCAAGTATACCGGAAAGATATCCACAGTCAGGTGTTCAATGAAGTACGAAAATTCTTCTTTTCTGGGCAACTCAATCCAGAATTGAATAGATCACCTATCTCCCTCATCCCGAAAGTCCCTCATCCCCAAAAAAAAACTAGAGCAATTTCGGCCAATCATGTTGTGCAACTTTGCACATAAAACTATTTAAAAAAATTTTGGCTAACCGAATTGATATCCATAGAGAGAGCGCATTTGTAATCCAAGACAATATCTTGATGGTTCAGGATGTTCCACGCCAGTTGAGAAGCTGCAAGAGAAAGAGAGAGTTTCAAGCAATCCTCTAACTGGACATGAAAAAATACCTATGATTGTGTGGAGTAGGATTTTGCAAATGGCTAACTAAGTGATGCAGTACGTTTCGACGGTCTCATTTAGTGTCAAATTCAATGAAGAACGACTACCCTATTTTCAACCCTTGAGAGGTACAAGGTAAGATGAGCCTCTATTCCCCACTTATTCACTCTAGTTCCTAATGTGTTATCTCACACGGTGCAAGAAAGCATTGGATGAAAGAAGTATCAAAGGGATTAAGCTGAATAGTTCATGCCTCACACTATCTCATCTATTATTTGCTGATGATTTCACGGACAAATCTGTAAAAGCTAGAATGTAGCTACGGTTTTGCATCAGTATTATTACGCATCAACGCGAGATATTAATTTGAACAAGTCAGGAATGTATTTCAGCAGAGATTGTCCTCGGGCGTTGGGAAAGACTATGACCAGAGAGCAAAGAATACTTGAAATTGAGAGACACGAAAGTATCTAGGAATACCCTTAGATTAGGGGAATCTAAAAAACAAATGCTTTACTTGAATACTACGAGAGTTTATATGAGCTTGAGGGATGGAAAGAGAAGTCAATATCTAAAGTAGAGCAGGAAGTCCTCATTAAAGCGGTAATACAAGCTATTCCTCAATATGCAATGTCTATCTTTAAGATCCCATGTCTATTTGTGGTGCAATTGAACAGAAGGTTGCTAATTTTTGTGCAAAAAATAATAAAAAGAAACTGGTATGTAATGGAAGAAATAGGATATCCCGAAAGTCAGACACGACAATGGTGGATTGGATTTCAGGGACTTGATAACTTTGAAGCATAGCTTTGGAGAATACTAATTAGCACCATAATTGTCTGGACTCGAGTGATATAAGGCTTGTGCTTTCCCCGTTGTGACTTTTAGCATGCAAGCCAAGGCAATAGACCATCTCGGGGTTAGGCAGAGCATCATAATGGGCAGAGAAGCCATATAACCCTCGGTATGTGGTAGTTGGTAATGGGGAAAGCATTAAAATTAGAGAGGATAGATGGCTAAAATGGAGAGTGATTGGAGGGCTTCTAATAGAGACGATCTAGTTTGAGTTGGTGATCTGATAAAAAAAAAAACGAGTCGAAATGGAATGAACAGATATTGAAAGCCCTGCTTGATGAAGAGATACTAAAGTGACATCCTAACAATCCCATTGGGACCTCAAGCCGCTGCAGATGAACTTTTGTGCCCTATCTCTAAATCTAGGACGTCCCCAGTAGAAAATGTGTATAAGAAGAGTAGACACGAATGTTTTAGCTCGAATGTTAAAACAAGGCTTTCTCTTCGTTTGCAACACCGCCCACTCTTATCCTCACCTTTGGGCTCTGATTTGTTTTCGCGCTATATCTATGTATATTCATCCCTTATCTTAATGAATGAGAACTACGTTTTAGGGAAACGAAAAAGCCAAAAACTTGCCTGAGTTGGCAAAATCAGACCCATTTGTCGATGTTAGCGCACTCAACCATGTCGATGTGGCACATGACAAAGCGATTTTTGATTTTTCATAAAAGAAAAACAAATAAAATACTTAAGAAATCAATATTAAATTTTGAATTAATCGAGAAAAAACAAAGTAGATAAGAAATGAGAGTTTTCGAGGGAGGGTAGCAGTTGGCGGTAACTACCCATTAGCAAGAGTCCAATACAGCCGCTCCAACCTGGCCTCGACCTTACCGGCAACCTCGCCGAGGTCACATGACCCAAGTAATGCTCCTCCTCGTCTTCGCGGCATATATGATGTTTGTTTTTTTAAATGTCAATAATTTACATTTGGAAACCTCTAACTTGTTTTGAGATGAACGAAAAGTAAATCGTTAGAGCATTAAAATTTGAAATCTGTTCAAACCTCGTGAAGGTCACTCGACAGTCGAAATTCCCAAAGTCAACGGAGAGAAGAATTGGGTCAAACAGTGCTAGCGAGTTCCTCTTTCTTGTCTTTTAGTGGAAATTCAAGCAAAAATCTTTAAGAAGAACAATGCGGATGATAGAGGACAATATTATGAGACAAATCATATCCATTTCTGGAAAAATAAATTAAGCAATTCAAAATTGCATATATGCATTCTGTAATGTTAAATTCTTGCTATCCCATTTTTCATTTGTAAAGTTGGAATGACCAAAGTGGCAAAATCACTAATATTGCATGGTGGGGGTAATTAGCCAATCAATCCTAAACTTATTGTGTAGCTAGCAAATCAGCTCTAAACTTTTTAACTAAATCTTTGTTCAAAATTTCAATATAGCCCTTCTGGCTAATTGTTTGCTTGAAATTGCTAACGTGGTGATGATCGACAAGTAGTTGTATGATGAAATTGCCTACTCGTAGATCCTACATGTCAGCGTACCATGTAGGTAATTGGCTGAAATGACTAGATTGAAAATCTCTTGCAAAATTCAGTATTGCATTGGCCAAATTAGAAAAATTAGGGCTGGATTGATAATCATCCAATTGTTGGGAATTATATTTTATTTTGAAGGAAACAAAACTATCATACTTTGTTGAAAAGACTTTGATTTATACTTCAAGGATTTATTACAAATAGATCTCTATGCTTTTTGTACTTAGTGTGTTTAACGTTTCTGTTCTGATAGAAGCATGATTTATGGCAGAAACAAAACTCATATGAGATTCTATGGGAGATATATTTCAATCTTTATATTAATCCTCACTATTTATTCAATCTTATTTTTGTTTATTTTAGCAAGATAAATATCCCCACTAACAGTCAATTATTTGGTTTAGGATTGCGTTTTTAAGTTAAATTGATTGACAATCAATCACAAAGATATTCTCATTACTTTCCATGTGATGATTCTTAATTGATTGGCAATTTTCAAGATAATTTCCTTTATTAGAAGCTTGATTTAAGGACTTTAGGAATTTGATTGTATGGGCGAGCAAATGCTCTCAAATCTTTAGTTCCTCTCACTTCAACAGCTTGTAATCTTTTTTCAACAATAAACCAATGGCTAGTTTTGGAAATTGATCTTGGAGTGATTCTATCCAGCAGGAAGCTTGAAAGACAAGAAGTGTATAGAAAGCACCATGTTCGAAGAGAAGTGAGAGAGATCAAGAGATCATCATTCATATTTCAAGAGAGTTCTATCTGTTTCAATTATCTACTCGTGCTTAAAGTAAGATCTTGTGATAAATGTAATGCAAAGTAAAGCTTATAGAGTGGGATAGCCTTGGTAGAGATAGAGCTCGCTTCTGTTAGTAAGTTTTTGTTTTTAAAGCAATCACATCATTCTGTAAACTCTCATTTGATTACTAAATGAAATCCAACCAATAAATTATTAGTGTGAGAGGGTAGACGTAGGCTTACCAAAAGCCGAATCACTATAATCTCTCGTGCATTGTCTTCTACTCTCTACTTGCTTCTACTTACAATTTAGTAGAAATACTGCATGGTTCTATTATCTACATCGACTCATATCAAACTTGATCATTTTATTTTTACATTATTTTATTAAGTTTGATCATAATCATCTATTCACCCCCTTCAAGTGATAGTTCTAGCCAAATAACATAAATAAGTTAAGACGGTGGTCACTTTTAGAAATTTATAACTGAATTGACGACTATTCAATAAACTTAGGATTGATAGTTGTAAGTAACTTTTGATAACTTGCCCGTCCGAGCAGTAACGTGAAAATGAGCCTTTTGTCCTCATACAGCGGCAATATCCTTTTCGGAACTCAAAGACTCTGTTCGATCGGAAATTTTGAGGACAAAACTTGGAATCTCAGGCACCTAAGGATCATCATCGGCGACGAAGCCGAAATCGCCGTTGAATTTAAAATAAAGCATAACATGAAAGGACGGGCAGTATACGCAATTAATCTCATCCGTTCATCAGGCTTCACTTTGACGTCAATCTGACGGCCCACATTCACAATGTCTCTCTCCTTCCGTTTGATGTGGGGAGTGGTAGTTGTCTGGCACCTGGCAATCCCACTTTCTTGCTTCTTACACGTCGGCACACAAGGACCCGACCAAACATGCAGCCACTGGCGTTCCGACACGTCACGGTACGAGAAGTCGGAGGCCGAGACGAGAAATTCGTCTCGTGCCGCAAGGCCGTCGGATATTCCGCATCGACGGCTGCTGTGGCCGCGAGGAGCATATTAAATGTTATCTGGTCTTGGTCCTCTCCGTCTTCTTAGCTTCCTTTTGATTTCTTTCTATTTTCTTGTCTGGTGTTTTCTCTCTCCAATCCGCTTTCTTGGCCGGGACTCGAATCAATTCTCAGGTACGACGCAACCCCTCTCTTCTCTCTCTCTCTCTTTCCCCTCTCCGTGACGGCGTGCGTGTGTGAGAATTTGGTCTGTGAGGATCGGGTTATGGTGGGAAAGTAGTTTGCGAAGCGAATACCTCGTTCTGTTGTGGTATGTAAGAGCTGCGGTTTCATATCTCTCCAGTGTTCGAGGGATTTTCGGCTCTGAGTTTTACCTTCTTTCTCTGTCTTTGCCTTCTTTGAGGTTGAGATTAAGCTCAAGTTTTCTGCTTGGATACCTGTTCTTATCTAGCCGATCGGTGGAGTGAAACACCGAATTAGAAGGTAAGTTTTCCGAAGGTTGCGCAGACCAGCTGGTCCGGAGCTGAAATTTCAAATTTATTTTTGTTGAATTCTTTGCATGTACGCGATTAATTTTGGATCACGATGATTCTGGTGATGGGGCTGATAAGCGATGACCGTTGGTCTCCAAAGCTTATCAGTTGTAGCAAAACCGAGAGAGACCGAAGTCGAGTTTGAAACTTAGGTTTTGATTTTTGATTGCAAAGGGAAAGTACACGCCTTCGGAAATCAAGAGACTATTAAGTCTTAAGCTTTCTGCGTCGCGTCTTGATCAAGACTGAGATGAACATTTTTTTTTTTCGGACAGAAATCATTGTCTAAAAGGCTTTTTGCTTTTCATGTTATGTTTCGAACAGACGTGGTCTTTTTGAGCTCACATGCGTCCTTTGGTAATTATTTTTAAGTGTTGCAGGTCATTGAATTTTGCAGTTTTACTATGGGTACCAACTCTAGAGCTGCTCTGGTTGCTGTCTTCCTTTTGTTGCTCTTGTCGCCTGCTGTGTTTTCCTTGGTCCAATGATCGGCTGATCAGGGTTGGACTGAAGAAGAGGAAGTTGGACCAACTCAACCGTGTCGCGGGACAGAGATATTCCAAGGAAAGAGGGACTGTGGGGGTCTTGAGAGGAAGTACAAGTTCCATGGTTATAACGGTGACTATGAGGATGCTGATATCGTGTCCCTGAAGAATTACATGGATGCTCAGTATTTTGGTGAGAATTGGCATTGGAACCCCATCCCAAAAGTTCACTGTGATATTTGACACGGGGAGCTCTAATCTTTGGGTGCCCTCTTCAAAGTGTTACTTCTCGGTTAGTCCCCTAGTTTTAAATCATTTGTCTGGAGAGAGCTTTAGTGGGTAACAGTCTTTCTTTGAGTTTGCTGCTGATCCATCTTGTATTATCTGTTTGAAAACTTCTATTGCAGATTGCATGCTATTTACATTCTAAATACAAGTCAAGTGCATCAAGTACCTACAAAGAAGAACGGTATCTGTTCTTATCCCTAAAATCTGTTTGCCTTGTCTAGAGTTCTGTTGGCTGATTTTACTGAAATTCATCAACTTGCAAGTGAGGTTTGTTATTGTTGCTTCTGAATCTCTCTCTTTCTCTCTTTTATACTCTACAATAGTAGGGTAGATATGCCTATCGAACTCGGACCCACTCATAGACATAGTTCTTGAAGTTCTAAATGAGCACTTCCTATCATTTTGACATATACGCAGTTCAAATAGTACTGCAGAGTGAGGATATCTTTGTAAATATTGCAGGGAAATCTGCTGAATCCATTATGGAACTGGAGCAAATTTCGGGATTCCTTTAGCCAGGATAATGTGAAAGTTGGCGATCTTGTTGTCAAGAAGCAGGTTATTAGGCTCTGCATTTTACGGGCCTGAAATATATTGTCAAATAGATTTTACTGTGATGCCTTTTGTACAACCACGCGTATAGGAATTTATTGAGGCCTGAAATATAATGTCAAAATAGATTGTACTGTGATGCCATTTTCTACAACAATCGTATAGGAATTATTGAGGCAACCAGAGTAGCCTGGTCATCACATTCTTGGCTGCAAAGTTTGATGGCATACTGGGGCTTGGTTTTCAAGAGATAGCAGTTGGGAATGCAGTTCCAGTCTGGTAAGTCAGCACTTTACAACAATGGAATTACACTTGCAAGCTTATTTTTCATCCCAGTATTCTATGTAATTTCCTAGGCCTTTTGGAGAGTGTATAACTCTTGCAAGTCTACAAGCTTATCTTGCATCACAGTTTCATTCTTGGTTAATTAAATATTCTAACACTCGAGATGCTAAGCTTTTGGAGACTTTAATAAATTCCACCTTATCCTCTATCTCTATCTATCTCTCTGTGCAACATGCTGGATTAAATATCTTATTTTTCGGTCAAATTCACAGGTATAACATGGTCGATCAGGATCTTGTTCCGGAGCCTGTTTTCTCGTTTTGGCTAAACCGAGACACTAAAGGGGAGAGAGGTGGTGAGCTTGTGTTTGGTGGGGTCGATTCTAGTCACTACAAGGGCGAGCATACATAGTTCCCGTGACACAGAAGGGCTACTGGCAGGAGATTTTAAAAGTCCAACTAGTCTTGTAACAGTTTGTATCCCTTACTTCTGCTTGCGTATCAAATTTCACATTTAATTCATTCATATTTACGTTCTCTTGGCAGTTTGACATGGGTGAGTGCGATTGATGGTGAAACGACTGGTATTCCCATTTTGTCTTGCTCGCATCACCTTTATATTACTTTCTCGTTGTCCTCCTTTAGGGAATTGACATTGGGTAGTACTTTTCAGATTTTGTGGCGGTGGGTTGTTCAGCAATTGCTGATTCGGGAACATCCATGTTGGCAGGCCCTACAGTATGTACTTTTAACCAGCAGAACTTTTTATTCCCTCTCTCTTGTAAAAACCCGACTGAAATGTTAAGCCACTGAGTAGGTGGTAATCATGGTGAATCAAACTGTATTTCTTGTGGATTTTCTGCAATATGATCATTTGTTCAGTTGTTTTTGTTTGTTTGAGAAAAAAATGGTTTATCACCTAAGACTTGTAAAAATATTGCGTCTTTCCCGTGTTTGTGCGATAACCCCCTTATGAAGCGCTATTGTATTGGATTTAATCCAATTATATATAAGCTCATATAGCATAGAACCTCTCTTTCTGGAATTAGTACCTCATTGAGTGTTGCGAGTGGTAGTCGTGGCTAGTGGCACATTAGTACTACTGTTTACAGTTATTTTGTTCATCTTTGTTGGTACTACATGGGAGCTGTTTAGTTCCTTGGTTTCTAGCCTTCTCTTGTTCGAACGAAAAATAACATTTCAAAACTAAACAATGCAATCAACAGGATTCACTGATTTTCTCACTTCTCATATACTGTAGTTAATTGTATTCGCAAGTTGTACTGGCGAGGTGTTGTAGAGTTATTAACTTTTCAATAACATCATACTTTGACAATGTAGAAACATTTACCAATGTCTTGATATTTTAGGGGTCTGTTTCATCTAGTCCAAATTTACCATGCGACATCTGAGTCCAAATTTACTATGCAAAAGCTTCAATCCTTTCCATCCACAAAACACAAGATATAATCAGGAATGAAGTGTTGAATTTTTGTTTTATCTGTGAATGATGGAGGCCGTGGTGCAGTTCTTTTGTCTTGTTATAGCATGGCTTCAACCAACCGTACCTATTTTTAGGCATGGCTTTACTGTTTTTGCACGTCTAAAGTGGTTTCCTTCTAGAAGTGCTTCTCTGTTCTGACATTAAGTGGGATTTTCAGACTGTGATAACCCAAATCAACCATGCCATAGGAGCATCTGGCGTGGTAAGCCAAGAATGCAAGATGGTGGTTGACCAATATGGTAAAACCATCCTGGAGATGTTGTTAACTGAGGTAAAGCCTTTTGAAGTTCTTTTTAATCAAGCTTTTGTTCTGTTTCTGCTTAGCGTGCCTCACAGGGTATATTGTATGTTCTTCTCGCTGTAATTTTATAGGCCCAACCGCAGAAAATCTGTTCTCAAATGGGCTTCTGTACATTTGATGGGACTCGTGGTGTCAGGTCAGTTGCCTTTTTTTCCCCTTACCTCCTGGCAGGAACAACAGGATGAAAAAGTAGCCTTTTTTGGTGACTTAGAAAATGGTATCGCCATAGATTCTTTGAGCCACCGTCACCGGAATGACCAAGTTTATGCAGGATGGAGATTGAGAGCGTGGTGGATGAGAGAGAGCACAAGTCATCAGGTGGTCTGCGTGATGGAATGTGTACTGCTTGTGAAATGGCAGTTGTTTGGATGCAGAACCAGCTGAGGAGAAATCAAACGGAAGAACAAATATTGGATTACGTCAACCAGGTAAATCAGCTTCAACCATGACTTTTCCTAGAGAAAGCTGGCCTCACATGAAGTTTACCTTTTCGATGCTAATTGCACTTTGCAGCTATGTGACCGTTTGCCGAGTCCAATGGGAGAATCGGTGGTTGACTGTGCTGCTCTATCTTCTATGCCAAGCGTCTCTTTCACGATTGGTGGTCAAGTATTGATCTTGCTCCAGAGGAGGTACGTATTGAAGCCGACTGTAAAAGCATTTCGATGTGTATTTGTCCAGTAATTTATAGATGTTGCATCTATATCTTGTGCTGTTTCATTCCTATTCCAATGCAATTCACTTGTTTTTTATTCGCTCATATTCTTTTGGATGGCGGTGTCATTGCGCCAGTATGTGCTTCAAGTCGGGGAGGGAATCGCAGCTCAGTGCGTCAGTGGATTCATCGCTCTAGACGTGGCGCCACCTCGTGGACCCCTCTGGTATTCTCCTCTTATATGACTTCAACATCTCTGAGACAGTTTTCATCTGACTTTTTTTAACCCTAAAATCTTTTTAGCGTCAAAGTTTCAAACAGTCATTCCACGTCATGACCAACATTTGGACATTTGAACGCCAAATTCGTTCACTTGGTGCTATTGTTCAGTTTCGTGGGTCACTGCTTATCACAAGCCATCAAATATTTGCTGCCATTTAACAGGGACTAAACTATTCGTTTTTCTGATGCAGGATCTTGGGAGATGTCTTCATGGGCCGATACCACACGGTGTTCGACTACGGGAACATGCAAGTCGGATTCGCCGAAGCAGCGTGAATGGACTGATGCTTGTCTTTGCTGGGCTTCTGCGTCTTATCTCTTGCACACTCGTATTACAGTTCTCTGGATATAGCTTGAAACATCTTCCATCTCTACGCTCCTGTATAATAGTTTTATGGACATGAAGTAATCATCATCTACTGACTGTTTGTCAAACTAATAGCATGTTAGATTCTGGTCCTTGTATAAAAGAACGTACCCAGAAAGTGATGCCTCTTTTTTTTTTTTAAACTGGAAGAAAGGGAAAGGAGTTCATGTAGGTGGCTTGGATGAATTTCACTTATATGTCTAGTAATGCAAAAATCCAAAAATCCGGAAATTTAGCTAACTCATGAGTCGCCTGGCTCTTGCAAAAGAGAGAGGACAAGCCCTGGCTAACCTTTGATGGAGTCGTTCTTCAGCCATGAAAAGCAGGAACATCCCAGTGGAGGAACGTGATGTTCGAGCAATTTTTATCAGCCGGGAAGATCACGGGAGGTTCTCTCAGCTCACCTGAAAATGTTTGCTGTCGCTGCTAAACGTTCGAGAAGCATTTTCAATAGCAGGTGAAAGCCGCGATGAATCTTGCGGACGACTTTCTCGTGATCATGAGATTCGATGCTTCAAGCCCAATTGACATCAAGCGACGGGCATCTTTAACGTGTGTCCAAGCGACAGCGGCGTGCGCACAGTTCGAACGGCGGTTTGTTCCACGTTGTTCATTGTTCGATGGTTGCTTATTTCGAGTGTATTAAGCGACTGATGCTTGGCCTTACGCGTTAGCGAATTGACGAGAGATTACTACTCTGGCACTAAATGACGGCTAACGAGTGAGAAAATTTGCCAAAGGATGCCGTAGAAGTACATAGACGAATCCGATGAGGAGGGAAGGGGAAAATTATTCGCAAAGTTTTAAATTTATTACACTTTTTCAATTAAATCCTAAAATTTTAATTTTATCAATTGAGTCTTAAAACTTTTGATAATTTGCCAATTAAGTTCTTTTAATTAAAAATCGCTAATGTGAATATTTTTTTCCATTTAATTTTTTTTATTTTCTTCATTTATTTATAAGATCATCAATGACCCTTGCCGGTTTCGAAGGCCTCTCCCGTGACCGGGGAGGGCCTTGGCGTCCTTGCCCGTGACCAACAGGGCCACAAAGCCCTCGAGTGAGGCCATCACGACCTCACTAGCCGTGAGCGCCAAGGCCCTCACCAGATTTGGGGGAAGGCCTTTACGGCCCCACCTGCAGCAGGTGTAGCCTTCACAACCTTGCTGGCGGTCGATGAGGCCACAATGGCCTTACCCCTTGCTCGCGATCGGTGGGGCCTCAAAGGCCCCGAGCTAGGCCATTGCGGCCTCGAGCGCCAAGATTCTCACAAGACTTGGGAAAGGGCCTTCCTGATCTCGCCTGTTGCAGGGGAGAGCCTATGAACCCTTGCCGGTGCCTAGTGAGGCAGCGATGGCTTTGCCTAGGGCCTTCGCGGCCGGCGAGGGTGAACGGTAATCTTGTCCCCACAATGAAAGAAAAAGATAGATAAAGAATAAATAAAAATAAAGTGTTCATGTTTTTAATAAATTAAAAAAATTATCCGCGTTAACGTCAGCCGTACCATGGAAGATTCTCGGCGTCCACATTAGGAACTCAATTGAAAAAGTATCAAAAGATTTAAGACTTTATTGACAAAATGAAAAACTTTACGACTTTTTGAACAATTTGTTTTGCTTGTTCGGCTGGCATGAATGAACCCAATGGGGGTGGAAATAGCTTAGTCAGTGATAGCGACAGGCAAAGCCCACTTGATCAACTCATACCTTCCCCCTAAATCAATCGGAAACGCTCGATAGAAACTCTGTGAAGAGAGGCTTGAGAGGGTTTTTACGGAGTTGTAAGACAGCTAGCTGTCTTTTTTTCGAAGCATTGAGATCAGATTCAGATTAGTGTCATGTAAGGGTGAGCAAATTGGACCGATCGGACCGGGACCGGCGGTTCAGTTTCCAGTTCTATAGAGGTCCGATCCGATTTCCGGTTCCTAAAATTGGAACAGATGACTGGGCAATCCGGTTCTCGATTCCCGATTTCTAGGACCGGATCGGACCGCCTGCACTGGATCGGACCGCCTGGACCGGACCGATCATTTTTGTTATTTTTTTAATCTGGTCCATGAATCTCTTTCGACTCCTTGGGCCTCTTGTTTTTTGCTACTGGGAAGTCATTTTATATAGACGTTGAAGTTCAATAACGTTATTGATTTCAACGATTAGAGAGTAATTTGGGCTACATTTTTTTTGGTCCGGTCCGGTCCGGTCTAGTTCTCGGGATGGTCACTCCGGTTTTCGGCTCCGACAAATTGCGAATCGGGACCACCGATCCGGTTTTCGATTCTTGAGGAGAATCGAACCGGATCGAGAGCCGATCACCTCTAGTATCATGGCCTCCTCCCGCTCCACTCCGCGTTTCCCCCCTCCTTCCGTCATTTCATCTGAGACGCTCAATGCAAAATTGCAAATTGCATTCTTCTGGCTTTAATCCCCGTGGCGGTAAAATAAAATAAAAAATAAAACCAAATATTACAAGGTCAAAAAGGAGAGTTTCTTGCCCTCTGCACGTAACAAAAACGTGCTTCGCCATCCGGCTCTCCGAACGTCGTGATACACGTGGCCTGACGGAATTGGGAGGGTCGATCGTGGGCCCCACAAGCCTCGTCCCTCGAATACCCCAGGCGGGAAAGGAAGGAAGGGCCGAACAAACGAGAAGCGACGGAGAGTCCACGTGAGACGCGTTTGGTGAAAAGGCTTCTTCCTCTAAATCAGTTTATCCGTCTTCCAAGCTACGCATCGTAAAACCCCAAAACTCAACAGATCCCCATCTAATTTCTCGTGGCTCCATTTCGTCGGTCCAACTAACGAAATCCAACAATTTATCGTTGAAATATTATTTCACATTGCTCGATAACGACATGTTTTATATGCTCTTCATATACATATAGTCTCTCTTCATCTATCAACTTCTGGCTTTTCAATATGGTACCGGAGACAATGCCTTCCCCCAGCCAAATGCCACCCCTTTTGCATGTGGTACGTCCCCACAGCCCCCGTAAGCCATGTACACGTAGTCTGCCTCCATGCGAACATAAGAATAAACAGTAAGAGTTATGGATAGATTAATAAAATCAGAGACAGGGTCTTCGTTCGTGTATATTTGGAAAAATTATCCAAAAAGTCCTAAATCATATTGTACTTTTGCCGATCCAGCACGGGCGTAAAAATCCGACGTCCATATTTAGCAATATCCGGTCAAAATCGACTGGGCGGACTCAATTAGTACAACGTAAAAATGTTTAGGACTCAATTGACGCAATTAAAAAAGTGGACTAATTAAATCGGTGTAAAGTGCAGCAAGTTTAGGACGGTTTTGGACAATTTTCCCCGTGTACACGCCTGCATGCGCGTCGCATTGTGATTGCTAATGCGCCTCTCTCTCTTGAGTGATGTCTAAGTAAGTGATCTTTACGGCAAATGGGAGTTGGAGAAACATGGAGCGCTCAATCGCTTTGTGTCTTTAGACCATAACTACTAAGTAGAAACGGACAGCTCTCGTGTGGCGAAAGGACAAGGGGGCCAATTACTTGGCGCGGAGGATTACTTCAACCTCGCTCGCAGGTGACCAAGTACACCGACTTGCCCGAGCAAATGGAAACTCGCACGTAACTACAGAAGAAAGCAGCGACACTTGGCAGTTAACAGATCGCTCAGATAAATCCCGATCCATCACGTAGGGCTTGGTACTAATACTGAGCTTTTATAA
The DNA here is from genome assembly GCA_019149425.1 of Psidium friedrichsthalianum. Classification (NCBI taxonomy): domain Eukaryota; kingdom Viridiplantae; phylum Streptophyta; class Magnoliopsida; order Myrtales; family Myrtaceae; genus Psidium; species Psidium friedrichsthalianum. The sequence goes on from JAGVVM010006597.1 coordinate 16,399, forward strand.
CCCCAAATGTCCGAAACACGGACCTGATTCTGTTATGAGGTAAACCTAACTTTTATCTATCCAAGTGGCAATCTTCGTAGTCCCCCCGCTGATTGTGCTGACTTTGTCCCCGTTTGGCATTTGCATTCCGCTCCGCAGCCCAAAGACCCGATATCGACTTCTTTTGACCATTGGATGCGTGATCAGGAGAACTCACCAAAAGATGCTCCAAATCAACCTTTTTGGTGGTTCAACCCGTCTGCCTTCCAATCCAAATCCAAATCCTCTTACGAGCTCTCAAACAATACCGAGCATCCAAGTGTGCATTTTTAACGATCCTTTTCACTCGGGAAATATATTTTATGCATATCCCAATCATACGAGCTTAATTCGGGTCAATTATTTACTCATGTTAGGTATTACGTGAATCTCACCTCATTCAAAGTTCATGTGAACCAGACTCTTGGGTCTGGATGGACGGAATATCCGGCTCCCATAAGATTTTAACGTTCCCAACCATCTTACATGTGTCGCGCATCCATTTCGCCATGCCATCCCTGTTCTAATCGGCCAAAGCTGTCGACCCGAAACTCGTCTCTACACGTTGAAAAAGTTTCGTTCTTTTCAAAGGGCCTCCTATATATGAGCACCACTTTGTTCACAATCATTCAAAGCGTACTGCTGAAGCTCTCACGCAAAAAGCACGACTCTGTTTCTAACCGTTCTTGAGCCCCACGATGGAATGGACCAGGGGCCGCACCGTTGGCCACGGCTCCACCGCCACCGTTCGGTCGCCACCTTGGCTGAGTCCGGCGAGGTCTTTGCGGTGAAGTTTACAGAGCTGAGGCGGCGGCGTCGCTCCAGAGAGAGCAGCGAATCCTTTCCTCTTTGGCCTCCCCTCGCATAGTCGAGTACAGAGGCTTCGACGTCTCCAGAGAAGGCAACAACAAGCTGATGTACAACCTCTTCATGGAGTTCGTGCCCGGAGGCACACTCGCTGACCTGACTCGGAAACTCGGAGGCCAGACTCAGCCAGCCGACGATCGCGCGCTACACCCGCCAGATTCTGGAGGGGCTCGAGCACCTGCACTCGCGAGGCATCGCGCATTGCGACGTGAAGGCAGCAACGTCTTGATCGGCGAAGACGGCCCAAAGCTCGCGACTTCGGCTGCGCGAACGACGGGGCGGCCGATGGACGGCACCCGGGGGCGGCGGGGCGATAGGATCGGCCGGCATCTTTTTCCTAGTACATGTCGGCCGGATCGGTCGCGAGAGGGGAGGAGCAGGGGCCACGCCTGCGACGTGTGGGCACTTGGTGCACGGTCGTCGAGGGGCGGCCCACCGGGTGAGCGCCGTGGAGCGGCGGAACCCGGCTCGAGTCCTCTACAGGATAGCGTACTCCGGCGAGACGCCGGAGGATTCCGTGGGGTGGCTGTCGGAGGAAGCGATGGGATAAATTTCCTGGGGGGGGAAGTGCATGAGAAGGGACCCACGAGGAGCGGTGGACGCCACGTCAGCTTCTGGAGCACCCGCTTCCTGCTCAGAGGAGTCAAATCCGGATCTTGGACATTCGCGACGCGAAGCGATTCAAGAATGGCATCAGAAGCGCTTCTTCGGCTTCTCCGACGAGCTTCTCGAAGATGGTTCTATTGGAGCTCGGCAGGGAGAGCCGGGGAGACGACGGGGCGGCGATCAGGACGGCACGCACAAGGGGGACGCGGCGGGCTATAGGGATCAGACGGCTGTCGGCGATGCTCGGCGGGGCCCAGTGGTGGACGGTGGAGGAGGAGGGGATGAGGATTGGATCGACGTCCGGGGTGTTTGTTGTTACAATACGTGGGAAAAGAGGATCCGGAAACAATTGGTCGGTCGGGAAGGGAGGGCGGTCGGTTGGTGAGGGAAGGTCAGACGGGGAGGTGTTAAATTGGGGAAAGAGCAGAGGTGCTTGGGGGGACATGGGATTGCGGGGAGATTGATTTGTGATTAGAACAAGTGAACACGAATTTTGCGGCCCCTTAATACGTAATTTACTTTAATTCAATACTCAATCGATTTTTTTTATTCGTTAATATTCTTCTTAATTAAATGATAGCACGCAATAGATCTCAAACATAAAGCTTGTAAGAAATAATCACTAGAAAGCATGATAAGTATTTGATAATTGAAAAAAACACATTTTGATTAGCAATAATGGTAAAGGTCAAGACAAACAGAATGTGGTCAAGGACTCAAAATATGCATTTACGACCTTTGTTTTTTTTTTAACTTCAAATTGTCGAATATGAGTTAATATACAAATCCCCGCCATACATCGTAAAACAACAAGTTACTGCAACTCATTGCGACAGGGGTTTGCTTCTTTTAACACGATGAAAAAGAAAAAAACGGGAGGGGAAAAGAAAAAAAAAGGCGAAACATCAAAAAACACTCGTGAAAAAAACAAGATCATAGTACTCCCACGCTCGGCCCAAAGCTCTTCGTGATCAATAGACCGACTCCAAATCTAACTTCGAAAGGGGTTAAAAGTTGGGCCGGGCTCTAAAGAAGTTGGGCCAGCTGGTTACTTTCCAGAAGGCCCTGTATGTTACCAGTGGACATGTGATATTTACAAGAGTTTTAATTAAGATTCCCTTATTTCTACGGGACTAGATATTCCTAGATCAATCATCAAAAGACAGAAAAGCCACAAAGTCCTGCACGAAGTAAAACCACTAGAAAATCAGATCCAACCCGTTACCTAAACAGCAATGAGAATAGAGAGTCTCAAGGTAAAACCTTTCCCTTTTAACTTTCTTTACCCGGAGAGAGAAGGCTGCTGGATGCTAGTCACTCGCAAAGAACATGGCGCAAAATGATGGACCACATGCACGGGCGATACAGAGAGCAATTCTTTACGCAAAATAAGTTCTCTTATTGTAATGGTTGCAATCCATCGATCGCGCTCCGTTTCGTTGGTCTACAACGAAACCCGATAAATATCGTGGGAAATTAAAAAACCATGTCACATTGCTTGATGAGGAAGACGAGTTATCTGCTCTATAACGTAGAGTCTCTTAATCTATCAATTTTTGGCCTTTCAACATTGGTATTAGAAGCAATCAAATGCCTTCCCCCCAACCCCCTATTAGCCAAATGCCAACCCTTTTGGGTGTGGTGGGTCCCAGGCACCCTGTAGGCATGTACAACGGTCGTCCTGCCTCCATGTGAACATACGAATAAACAGTAGTAGGGGTGTGCAAACTGGACCGGACCGGCCCGGATGGCCCAAGACCGGACCGGAACCGGCCGGTTGGTTGCGGGTCCTTGAGGGAGGGGTCCGGTACTTGGTCCCAAATAAATGGGACGGTGACCGGGCGGTCCGGGTCCCCGGTCCCATCCCCGGGGACGAGGACCGGCCACTCGGACCGAACCATTATGAAGTATATAATTAAAGACAAGAATTAAAAAAATGTTAGCACAACTCTATTCCTGAGGTTATTGTAAAGAAATTGAACAATTGGCTGGGCTTCTTTGCCTCATACACTTATCATTCAGTTTATGGTTATATTTTTTTTCAGCAATTTCACTCTGTTTTATCATTCGTCCTCATTTTTTCCACCTTAATGTGGGTATGGACCTTAGTTATGTTGACATGAACACTCATATGCCAAAAGTATGCCCAATTTGACGAAAATAATGATCGATTGAGGTTTTTTGTTATCATGTTCTAATAAGAAAGAACTTTTAAGTATTAGCAGTCCCATTGGGACCGGCACCAGGGGACCGGACCGGACGCGGTCCCGGTCTCGATCGGCCCGGTCCTTTGGTCCTGAAAAAATTTGGGGGACCGGGGCTACGGTCCGCTTTTACCCCCAGTTCTATGCCGGGGAACGGATCCGGCCCGGACCAGCACAACCCCTAAACAGTAGAGTTATGGACGAGATTGATGGAATCAGGACAGGGAGTTTGGTGTCAGCATTAGGAAGATGGAGCATCGGGGTGGTGCATATTTGGAAAAATTAATCAAAAAAAAGTCCTAAATCAACCATTGTACATTTTTGCCGACCCGAGTTGCGATCGTTCCCCGGCCGATGGCTGGCGAATTTTGTTACCCACGTCAATGTCAATCAGCACCTAAGACAGTCCGAACTGTCTATATTCAACTATATCGGCCAAATGATTGGGCAGGCTGGGGTAGGCTCAACCGGTACGGCGCAAAAAATGTTTAGGACTTACTGACACAATTAAAAGTTGGATTAAATTAGTGTAAAGCGGCAACAATTTAGGATAGTTTGGACAATTTTTGCAGTGTGATGCAGTATGCGTGTTCGCATTGTCGATGCATGCGTGTCTCTCTAAGTGATGTATAAGTAAGTGATCTTATGGGCAAACTGGGGGTGGATGACAACACGAGCGCTCCATCACTTTATTGAATCTAGACCCGAACTACTGACTAGAAACGGACAGCCGTATGTGGGAGAAAGAAAGGGGGCAAGGTTTGCCTGGCGCGGAGGATTACTTCACCCTAACTCGCAGGTGACCAGGTACACCGACTTGCTCGGGCAAATGGAACCCTTCGACACGCAATAGAAGAAAGCAGCGACACTGGAGGTTACAGATCGCTGCACAAATAAATCCGCAATCCACTCACGTAGGCCGGTACCATACTTAGGCTTTATACTACAGGCGCTAGGTCCATGTTTATGCCAGGTGGGGCATTTCTCCTTTCGCGAAAGTAAGGATTTTATAACCCAAACGTCGAAAACATGGACCTTGAATTTGGTCACTATGAGGTAACCTAACTTTATCTATCTCACAAGTGGGAATTTTTTTGTATTTTTACCCCACTAATGTGCTGAGTGTTTGACCCCATTTGGCGCTTGCACCTCCTCCTCCGAACCCGCCCTAAACTGACTCTATCACTCGATTCTCTTGACAATTGGGTACGTGATCCTGGGCGAACTCCAACCAAGATTGCTCCAAATCAACCTTTTGGTCGTGTCAACCCATCTGCCTCCAATCCATAATCCAATTCCTCTGGCAAAAAACAGCCCTCTCTCAAATAATACCAAGCTATCCAAGCGTCATTTTAAATATATTTATGCGCGCCCTTCTCATACGAGTTAAATTCGGTCGTCAATTATTTTAGTCATTTTAAGTATTACTGGAACTCTGATTCTCATTCGCGCGGCGGAGGCACACGTTCGAGCGGCACTCCGATGTTTACTTGCATTCGCCGGAGGTCGGCGAGGGGTGAGGAAGCAGGGCCACGCCTGCGACGGTGGGCACTTGGGTGTTACCGTCATCGAGGCGGACCCACCGGTAGGAGCCGCGTGGAGCGGCGGATACCCGGCTCTTCAAGTCCCCTCTAAAGGCATAGCGCGTACTCCAGCGAGATAGCGGGAGACTTCGAGGGTGGCTGTCGGAGGAGGAAAGCGAGGGATTTTCCTGGGGAAGTGGTTGAGCGAGGGGCACCCACGAGAGCTGTGGACGCCACGCGCAGCTTCTGGAGGCAGCCCGTTCCTTCTCGGAGGATTCTAATGCGGATTGGACTTCGCGACGCGAAGACGATTCAAGAATGGGGAATCGAAGCGCTTCTTCGGCTTCTCCGACGAGCGTCCTCGATGGCGGGTTCTATTGGAGCTCGGCGAAAGCGAGGAGACGACGGGGGCGGCCGATCAGGACGGCACACACAAGGGGGACGCGGCGGGCGCTAGGATCAAACGGCTATCGGCGAGTCGGCGGGCTCAAGCGTGGACGCCGCAGAGGAGGAGAAGGACGATTGGA
>JAGVVM010006598.1:0-11597 GCA_019149425.1 Psidium friedrichsthalianum
TGGATTTGGCCAGATTTGGTGCCGGAGGAACTTGATTAGAAAACTTGTCAAGTAGAATAATCGGCTTTAGATGATTGAAAAGCACAGGGACTTGATCAGAAAGTTTGTTTCACTCAAACGGAAAGCAATTTTTGCAGTTCCTTAATTTTCTTTAGCAGGTAACAATTGAAACCCCTCAAATCAAATGCTCTAGGGTTTTATCAGAGAGAATAACAGTTAGGAACCAAGAATGAACCTGCACGCGCTTGGGGCTTCGGACTTCAAACTTGGCATTGGTGCTAAAAGAAGTTGTTGCCAGTGGGCCAGAAAATAGGACAGAGTTCTGGACAGTGAAATTCTCCGAATCAATGGTCTGAGATATCTCCTCCACCTTCACCAATGGCAGGGTACCCCTTGCCAACAATGGAAATAATTGCACAAAAGAGGTGTACCTGAGACCCCACAATTCAGTTGAAATCATCATATACCTATGTGCACTTTGAGAGACAGCACAATGTCTATATGCAGAGCAAAGATGAATGGGCAAATGAGGTACAATCTCAAAGAGGCAAATTAGAGAAACCATGGTTGGTCCTATGACACACTTCGGGAAACAGCAGAAGACAAATGGAACAAGTGCAAGCAATGAAAAAGTGTACACAGACACACAAACTTTATCTCTGCAAGTAAGCATTTTCGGTCCTTATACATGGAATCGGCTGCGCACAATTCCGGTTAGTAGATCAACTGCTTTAGACTACACACCACCGCTATCACAGAACTAGAACTTGTTTTTAGTCTTGGTTCATCATTTAAATTCATGAAAGTATGTAAAGCAAGCAACTCAAGCAAAGTCTGCAACTTGGAGCAGTTTCTCTGTATTCCAGCCTTGTCAGATGTCATTGCTATAAGGTAAATTTCCTTAATGACTCCATCACGAAGAAAATTTTTGAGCCACAGAAACTATGTCGACAATCTTAAGAGACATCTAATCTGGAAAACACAATAAAAGCACTATACTCAAGCTGAGACAATAGGATTGAACACCAAGAGTTCAAAACAAGGCAGCGTATCAACTATAGCAGCTACATGAAGGTCAAAGGAAAAGGAAAAAAACTAAGACATGGGCCAAAACTTCAAGGAAAGACGTTCGGCACTTGGATCTTGTTAAAGATATGAATGTTTCGATACAAAATGAACCATTGAGAAATGATCATTTAACCAACCTCCTATGGAGGAAAAGAGCTTATGTGTTCTTGGTATAAATGATTGGTACTGGTAGATAGTGACTCGACATCTTTTAGTTTTACCCACTGGGGTTAGTAGGCTTGCTAGTTCTAGTAACTACTAAACGAACTTATGATACTTTCTGGACACGGCATGTGAAACTAAAGCCGAGTTGAATTGCCAAACATCTTCCAAATCCTCTATTACAGATCACATGATCAACCTGATAGTTCTCACATAAGCAGTCAAATCATAGGAACCATCAAAACTGAGGTTGGATGAGCTGCTTTCTAAGACTCCAGTTTCCAAGAAATCTTTTTGTCTGATACTGTGATTTCTTCAAAGCTCCTTGAATTCACATCCAATGTTTTTTAATTCAGTTAAGGCATTTCCTGGTTAAGACAAAGGACTAACCCCGATCAAAGAAACACAGTTTCCATTCAATTCCAATCATCCAAGCACGAAATAAAAATCAACTGTCAAAATGCAAAAGCAAGAAAGACACAAAAGAATTCCCACTCATCAACCACTCCAACCCAAACAAAACCCGACAAAAATCGAAGCTTACGCAAGAATCCACTTCCCGTTGAGCATCGTCAGAGCCTCCGTCGGAGCCGGGGTCGGGTTCTTCGCCTCGAGCTGCGTGATCAGCTCCACGATCTCCGCCCTAGTCTCGCTCGTCGCCCTCAACCCGCGGTCCGTCCCGTAGAACAAACCCACCAGCTTCCTCTTCAACCCGGCAATCTCCGCCACCTCCTTCGGCAGCTCCTCCTCCGGCACCGCCACCGCCACCGCAGCACCGCCGGCGGCCTCGCTCGCCGGCTCCTCCTCATCCTTCTCGGGCCCCCACTCGTCGTCCTCCGCGGCCCTGACCCGGAACACGGGTCGAGCGCGACCCGGGTCGCAGGCTGGATTCTCGAACCGAAGGCGATCCTGGAGGCGATTCCAGGGTTGGCGACGGCGACAACCGAAGGCCTGGGGGAGAATTGGTGCTGGGTTGGGTTCGAAGAGAGGGACGTGCATGGAAAATGGATGAGTTGCGAGATGGTGGACATTTTGGACCACGAATTGGATCCCTGACGATTCTCGATTTCCCGCGAGAAACAGAGGAGGTCCTCGCTGAACAGAAACCAGACGGGCGAAGAACAGAGGAAGGCTTCTGTGAACAGAGGAATGCCCAGAACGAAGGACGAGCTTTCGTTCCAAACTATACTCGCAAGAAGACGAAGTGAAGAACGAATGACCAAAGAGACCAACGACAATCGAAGACTTGGAGATGGAGGGTTCGAGGTTCGAGCAAAGCAGGGCTGCATGATATATAACTGCCAAAATCAGATTTCGGGGCCTCTGGCAGAAAGACAATTTTGCCCCTAACTTAGCACCCTATTTTTTCAACTCTCTATTTTGGGAGTAATTAAAATGTTAATCACTCTTATTTGGTAGAACTGGATATGTTAATAACTCTTAATTTGGTAGCCACACTGTCCAAGGGTTGGAATGTGAGTAGGTAGCTAAGGTGCCACTTTTCCTAAAGTAAAGAAATCATCTTACTAATTCATGAGACCAGCAGTAATATAGTGTCAATCACCCTTCAAATGGTAGTGATACAAACATTAATCGATCTTAATTTGGTTGCCACACTGTTGAGGGCCAAATGTAGTGCATCTCTAGTTGGCAGGAATAGGTAGATAAGGATGTCAACTTTCCTAAATAAACTAGCCTAGTCTATTGTGAATCAACACACTCTGAGGTCACGAAATATCTCAATAATTCACATGATAAGAAAGGCACTTGTCGGAATACGAGTTAATGACTTGCCATGATGTTGCATTTCGTGGTGTATAAAGAACTGAACATACGGCGTGTGTGAATCGATCAAAATCGAAAAGGTATTGTGCCAATATGTATTGGCTTGAGATTTGAAAGAAGACATGAAAGGTGATTCAATGAATCAAGAAATTACGAATTTGATGCTTAAATATGTCATTACGCAATTCAAGTTCCCGATAAAATTATCTTATTATGTCTCTGACCTTTATTCTTTCACAATATTCATGAGACATTTTATATAAAGATACCCAACAGATGGTTTCATCCCCTAAAAAAAAATCATCCACTTTCACTCTAGTCTAAAATCTGCCCATCATCCAAAAATTACAACCGATTTCTTCAAAAATATTGAAATCAAGAATTTGTTGTTGTTCCACATGAAGATAAGAATGTTAATTAAGATGCAAAGTTATGATAACGAACTTCTAACTGGTCATAATGTTTATAATTTTGAAGAAACTAGTTACGATTTTCGAATGCAAATACATATTTAAGATTATAGCGAAGGTTTGTGATTTTTTTTAAAAAAAATTCAAGATAGATTTCAAATTCGATCTAAAGTTTAAGACTTCCTGGAATTGTAAGTCCAATTGTCAGCTTGTTGGGGGGATGGTCCTGCAGAAACCAAATGGAGCAGCATGCTGTGCCCCCCAACATGTGGTCACAATGGTCATAAGTTCATATGTCGTTTCCTTTTTTCAGGGAGAAGAAAACGACGGGCCTCCAAAATTTATCATGGAGGGCGTTTTCGTCATTGCGGACGAGGTGGGGACCCCACCCCCCAACATCCAGCGGGAGCTCCTCCACGTGAGGCCTCGTGTGTTTGACACGTGGACTGTCGACAAAAGAAAGAAGAAGAACAAGACCCGAAATGACTTCGTAGTTTGGTATGAACACGGCAAAAATACAATGCCTTTGGCATGATTATGAATTTCAAAACTCTTTTAGGACTCTAATATGATTCAATACAGGAATCAGGCCAAACCGCCCTAGACCAACCGATTCGAGGCAGATTTCAAAAGGAAGCGTTTTGGTTTCTGGTTTGATGAACCTAGAACAGGTTATGCCCGATAATTTATTCAGATCAATTCGGCGGTCTAAATTGATTCTAGAGTCTTTTTCATAAAAAAAAAAAAAGATCTTTACACCCACTAAGAATCGAACCATGATTTTCGACCTCAATTGAATAACATAATCGCTTGACCAATATATATTTTTGAAGTGCGATGATGCAACTTTATTTATTTATTTTTTTGTTATAAGAATTTGAAGTTCCAAACAAAAAAAAAGGGCCAATTCTCTAATAGAGCCAAGGGACCGACTGGTCCGGACCAACGTTCCTAAAAAATAGACCTGACATTATAATAATTTTGGGAAATTTTATGGTAGCTCAAGAGTTTTGCCCTCTAGAGAAAAATAATTAATTATTATCAGATAAGTGTTGGAGAAGGAGAAATCCACGTTGGAAACTCCCTTTGGGAACAAGCCTATAGTTTTCATCATAGAAAAGGAATATAACCAACAGCTAAATTAAATGCTTTTTCGCCATGTTTCGTATTATAATTGAGCCTGATGTGGATGAATATTTTATCTTAAGTATTTTAAAATTATACATTTTACCATAGTTGAAGGCCTCTTGTTATTTTTCTATACACTCTCTTTTTGATTCTATAACTACTTCTAAACTTTGAGTAGGCTTGTTGCTTCGGCTCACCATTTCAGATATTGTTTTCAGCCGGTCAAGTTACGCCGTCTCGACCATGAAATTTCTCGAGATAGGTGTTGCTTGAGTAAGTGGTTTCAGTTCCGACCCGATCCGCTCAAATTGGCCGATTTTCCTAAGTAGTTTTTTTTTTTCCCCATAAAGGTAATTATGTCATGAACGGCTTTGGGTTTGAACACTAGAAGGTTGATCTTTGAGCCCAACGAGACAATTTGGGCATGAAATGTTTCACATAGGCCTGGCCCGGGTTCACATGATAGGCCTATGAAAAGGTCGGAGTTTCTTTTCTCCTTCTTTGGGCAAAGCCTATATATGGTGATTTCTTTTGTTAAAGTAAAGTTAAGTGTTCAATTGGGCCTAGACCTCGGAGAGAAGGGCCCATCGAGTCGTTTATATGGCCTGGTCCATGAGCTTTTTGTCTCTCATCTTTGTTGCCACCTACAATAATTTGGGACAATGGTGATCGGTTTCAAATTAGGTCGGTTCTTGTGCTAGGATAGGGATTTGACCATGTGATGTCTGAACTCAAAAGAATGAAATTGAAAATTGAACCGAGATCGATTAGTCATATCGTTATTTGTTGAAATGTCTCCAATCACGTTACTGTCGGACTATATGCCCTCTCTTTTTTTCTTTTTTTTTTATGTGTGTGGACTCCCTCACCTATTAATTTTAAGTTTTGGGCTAGTCACTTTAACATGGTATCATAATCAGATTATACACCAAATTTATTTCGCGTGTGTGCACACTTCGCCCATCAAAATTCACATGACATTCATAATTTGGGTTACTAGTGAGAGAGGGTATTAAAAGCATATACTCTTTTATATACATGCGGTTGCTCGCCACATAATCATTATTTTGCTCGTGTTAAAGATCATGTTCGAATATTGATGGCTGGATAAATATTTATTTTTTCACAAAAGATACCCAAAATCAGTTTAGAACCAGTTTGACTTCAAACGAGGAACAACATCGGTTGAGCTAGGAATTTTTGCTTTTGGTCTAGGCCAGATCTCATATTGAATTAGATTCGATGCCGACTCCCTCATTTTTGAACACGATTGTAATGTCCATATATTTTTCATGTGCTTGTGGTTTCTCGCCACATATTCCTGAAAACGTTGTTATTATTATTATTATTATTATTTAAGATCATGTTTCGAATCTTGAAGGGTGGAAAAAAGAATTCAAATTGGGTTAGAATTAGTTCAATAAGAGAACTCGACCGGTTGAACTGGCGGTTCCTACCTTGAAATTAAGAACCGAATAAGTTCTTCTTAGAACCGCTCGCTCTTAGGCTAGAACCCAAATTGAATCGGATCTGATGCCTACCCCCTAAATTCTGAACGCTAAACATTGAAAAATCGTTCCGCGATCCAGGTGCCATACGCTCTGTGTCGTTCAAAACCTTCGAACCCAATTGAGCTCGAGAACCTCTCCACGTGCATATTTCTCTTCGCCTCCTTAAGTCAAATCCAATCACACCTTCGGACAAAAGAGAAGAAAGCGGTAACGAAAAGGACCAGACACCAACCTCGATCCCAATCATTTCACTCCGCGATGTCGTCATCCTCTGTTGGGGAATCTCTTTGACCGAAGGCCAAAGCGGCTGGACGCTTTGAAATTGAAAATGGGAGCGAGCGAAGACAATGGAGATGGAGAAGCCAATGATGCTGCGCGTCATGATCAGATAGGCGTCACGTCAATTTTTGGTAGGGCCGCAGCTTTCTTTTTCTTCTTTTAAAGTAGAGAGATCGAGCGATTACTTGCTCCTGCAATTCCGGCGCTTTCCCTTTGGCTAATCCCAACCCAGATAGTCTCCATCCTAATCATGTAGATGCCGCTTAAGTGGCTAACTAATTTTTTTTATATAGATGTGAACGTCGTTACCCAAATGAGAATTGATAGCAACTGCATAAACAGATGGTGGAGAAAGACTAATTTCGTACATTTACCTCGTCATATCGACGGTGCATGTGTTTTTAGGCAATCGCCCCGATTTCTTTTGAGTGTACGGTCAAAATAATCACTGAAGACGACATCGCTTGTGAGGTTGATTTGATTTTGCCAAAGATAGGGAAGGATCATCGATTTCGCTTGAATTCAAGAATCGACCGTGATCACTAAGATTTAACAATGGTATTCACCATAAAGAAACTAGGTAATTTCATTGGAAATATGCAATTTTTGAAATATCATGATAGATTTTACTAAAAAAGAAGAGTGACAAACTCACAAGTAGGTCCCGGCGCGTTCAGACATTCATCGATTCAATTCCTAGTTTCGATTTTTCGAAATTGGGAAGCATAGGATGATTCTCGATTTTATATTAAGAATCTACTCACTATGGAGTTGCCCAACCCTAATCAAAGGGTTCCTGACAGGATTCCAACTAGATGTGCTAGTTGATAGATTCTTCGATTACCATACTAGCCGGATTAGTCTGATTTGAGCACATATTGACGACGCTCATATTTCAAGTTGATCAAACTTAAGGTTTTGAACACAAACTTGAATCAATGATGGTGGGAGGTGAATGGACAGAAGTTGGATGAAACTCACTTGGGTGCCATCGAGTCAGCTCGACTTGATCAATTATAAACAATTCTTCGAGTTATAGCCATATTAAGACAAGATAACTATAACCGGCTTTTTGGCTTTGTGATTTCCTAGTTTTATGATCACATTTGTAATTGCTTGATGCATATGTATCATTAATAAGGGAAAGAACCATACATAAATAGAATCAAGGGCTTTCGACTATGATGTGTCGACGACATTATCACCAAATAACACATGAAATTTAAGGAGAGAATCATATATGATACTCTCGATTCATTTTAATCTCTTGTCGATACTTATAAGACGATGGTTAAGATATGTATGGACGTCGTTAAACTAAGCCATTTTTGTTTGCTAGCATATCTAGGCTCAGCTTGAACCCTAGTTCGACGCTCTTTACCTAAATTAACACTATGACGAAAAACCATCATAGAGGCACAATTAACTGTCTCATGATACCCAGAGAGATTAACCCTACATTAATCCTTCCATCAAGCTTTAATCAATCTCGAAGTATACATTCACACCTCAACGTTCTATCAGTGTAATATAGCCTCAATCTATATCACTTGAAATCTTGATAATTCTAGATCTCTTTAGAACATGCAAGTCAATCCGACTCTTGTCGCCGCTCCCGTCGCCTGCTTATACCTTCTCAACAAAGTGAAAAACCTTTTGGATGTCATCAAGAATTGTACGTGTGGTATACACACAAGACTTTAGAACGATGTTGCTTCGTGTATGAAAAGCTCTCAGAGTACGAAACTACTTGAGTTGACAAAGAAAACCTAGCTGGCTGCACATGTGTAACACAACTATTTATATCCACTATTTTGGTGTTAGACAGAAGCCACTAGTTGACATTGCGAGTTAACCTAGGCTTTTTGTTAAGTTCTATTCAAGGGTCAACTAGAATGACTGGGTCCTAAGTCACACAAAAACAAGCAAAGCATGCCCTTCATCGCAAAGGTATCCTTTTCTTTTAATCCTTTGGCTCCTTCAATGAATTGGCCTCCGCCTGAATCTATTGTTTGAGAGGTCGCAACTCAAATTTACCTGCGAGCGTCGGAGTAACTTTGGGTCCGTTTGTGTGGCCAAAAACTTCTTGTCGCTCAGAAATATGTCCAGGAGATTCAATTTCAAAGAAAGTAGACCATTTTTCAGTGCTTGTTAGTTTTAGCTCTCAAGAAACATTTTCCATTAATTGGGCTTACCCAAAAAAAAAAAAACATTTTCCATTAATTGGGTAGTATTCCGTCATCCAAAAGCTGAAGAAAATCGAAAGACAAATTTTCGGAGATAATTTCCCGTCATCCAAAAGTTCTATTCAAGGGTCAACTAGCATAATTGTGTACTAAGTCATACATAAACAAGCAAAGCACGCCCTTCATTTCAAAGGTATCATTTTTCTTTTAATCCTTTTGCTCCTTCAACGAATTGGCCTCCACCCTAATCCGTTGCTTTCGAGAGCTGGCGACTCAAATTAACCCGCGAGTGTCGGAGCAACTTCGGGTCTATTTGTTCAAACTGGAACGTCTCGTCGTTGGAACGAGGAGTAGATCATTTTTTGGGACCCGTTTATTTTAGCTCGTCAAAAGTATTTTCCGTTAATCGAATAGTGTTCCGTCGTAAAAAGCGGAAGAGGCTGAAAACTATTTCCCGGAGATAATTTCCGCCAAACAATTGACCATCATGATACAATGGAGACGTTCTGATTAGTGAAAATGAACTTCCGCCAACCGACAAATTCTGAAGTAAAAGGAACTCCGCCAGGAAAAGAAAAAAGCAGAAACGGACGATTCCATTCCACGACCCACATGGCAAATGAGGGGAGGGCGCCACGTGGCGAGGCCCCTCGATTCCAGAGCCGGCTTCGATGGCTTTTGACCTCGTTTTCGGCCGGCCAAAGCTCGCATCTTCGGCGCGAAATCGAAGCAAAGGAACGAGGGGAAAAATGCAAGCGAAAACGTACGAAAGGGAGAGAGCTAATCGATGGAAAAGGAGAGAAACCGAGAGCGAGGTCAACAGTGATTCTCTTTGTCTTTACGTTTGATGTGGAAACTGAGCTCAACAACTCCCTGAGCTTTCTCTCTCGCTTCTCTCGTTCCATGACAGACCAGCAGGAGATGAAACCCATTTAAGATCTCCCTCTCTCTCTCTCTCTCTCTCTCTCTCTGCCCTTCGCTTCTATTTCGTCCTTTCTTCGCTCTCTTCCATCTTTTTACTCTCTCCTCCTCCTTCCACGAGACAGAGCTGTCTCTTCACGACTAACTAGTGCCATCCTCTCTCTCTCTCTCTCTCTCTGAGTTAAAGCAGAGGTGGGCTCTGCTGGGGCGCTCTGTTCTGTTCTGTGTTCTGGGTTGTGTCAATTTCTTTAAGGAACTCACGAGACTTCCACGTAAGCCCTCTTTAATTTCCCTCACAATCTTGCACTGACTTTTAGTTTTCTTCGGCACATTTGTATTTTCCTCAAAAGATTTTTTTTTCCTTCATGTTTGTACATTTAAAGAAGAGATGTTCGTTTCTGTTTATGGCGTTTTTGATGTCTTTCGGCTTCTGGGTGAGAGCCAAAATGAGCCAACTCGTGGTGTTGTTGCAGAACCGGACCCCGGAGAGAGAAGGCCAACGGCAACGACGATCCTTGGCCTGCTGAGAAGAGAGAAAATGGAGGGGTTAGACGAGGAGGAGAAGAAGAGCCTGAAGGAACGGCTGGGGTTGAAAGGCATGGGCTGCTGCGGCGGTCCGATATGGGCTTCCGGTCCACCACATCATCGTCCGAGACGACGACGAGGGCGACGAACAACCACCCAACGAAATTCAGACCCCGCCAGCCTGTCGGGTCCGGAACCGGCCTACGATCCGATCGACCGGTTCTGGATCCGGCTGTGGCGTGGCGGAGGCGCACCCGCCGGTTCGGCAATGAACCTCGCGCGGCGCTGGCGGCGGAGCGGCAATACAGGGCGTCGCACGAGCCGGAGGGAGACGCGACAGGACGAGGACCCGGCCTGACGGAATGCGGGTTGAACGAGCCGGGCACGCCGCTGAGGGTGTCGCTGATGAGGCTGCTGGAGGAAACGGACGGCGGATACGGGGAGGAGGGAACGGACCGGCGTGGATGGCGGCGGGATGGGGGGCGAAGCGATGTGCTGCAGTGTGCATGGGGAGGAGAAGGGGGCGGCATTTATCCCGTGCGGGCACACCTACTGTAGGCGTAGGCTCGCGAGGAGCTGTGGTTGAACCCGAGGGAGCTGTCCCCCGCAACGCCCGACCTCGAGATCCTCGACATCTTCTGAACCCGACCCGGTTCCCCCACGACTCGGTGTTCGTGATTGCGTCCAATTCGCGGGGGGGATTTTATTTTCCTTTTTCTAGTTTCAATTCTATATGATTTCAGCAAAAGTTAAAAAAAAGAAAAAGAAAAAAAAGCGAATTTAAAGGCCCCAAGAAAAGGACTTGTACGCTTTGTGGTGTGAATTGGCGTTACAACCTTAAGCTTGGTTGGACCAGTCCCCATTCACTGTGGGAAAGATAATGTATTAGAATGTGATCCGAACCATGTTGTACATAACAATTACATTGGATTGAAGTGATGAAATGCAGAGGAAATATGCTCGATTTAGTTTTCATATATAGAACCCTTTTGTGGACATGATATATCGGTTTTAAGAAATTACAAGATCATTAGCAATGATGCGTCGACATAAGATATTAGCTCGCGAAAGAAAGAATTATGCCAAAAATTCTTTCATCTATTGCCTACCCCATTAGGAGTCTCGATGCGTGTTCGTATTGGGATGTCGGCATTTAAGGTTTTTATAGAGTTTTGAGTAAAGAGAAACACCTTTCCGGAGAATTGCTCCATGCGTTTTCGCACTTAGTGCCGCAAGAAAATAGGCAAAATTCGAAAAACTGCGAGGTCGGATCTTTTGAAGTGCGCAAATCGAAGAAGTCTATCAATTCATAGGCGTGTCGGGTTATAGCAGTCCATAGATACAAGATGTACGACTTTGATATAATGGCTATATAGTGTGAAATTTTGGATGGAGACAAGTCAGCAGTCAAATAATTAATCCCGTTGATGTGCGAGGCAAAATCCACGGTTGAACCCCGTTTTAGCAAATACCTCTCGAATTCCGTGATAGACTAAGAATTTTAAGCTGGAAAAGTTACACAAAATTATTTATTTCATAGTGAAGATGCTATATGGAATCCTAGGCACCAGATATGGTTCGGAGCATGCTATTAATAAATCTTTTGAGACATTCAAGCATGG
>JAGVVM010006599.1:0-19216 GCA_019149425.1 Psidium friedrichsthalianum
CAAGTGTCGAAAGGCGTGGTAATTAGTTATAATTTGTCTACTACTACATGTGACGTGTCCATTCCTGGCATAGGAGAGTGATGAGATTGTGAGTTGGATTGTCTTTTAGTGAAAATAACTTGAACTGCGTCCTTTGCTTGACGATAGTATATGCTTGAGCTAGTCATGGCATTGAATGTAGCACATGATAGTCTGATATCAATGAATCATGTCGGCTGTGTGTTTCGAGAACGTGCGGGCGAATTAGCGCCTAGTAGGCCTTTGTGGATAGTATGTTTTAGGATGTGAAATGGGGACTTCCTCGCGTAGGTGGGTTATAGGCTAGTGGAAGCGATTAGGGGTAAAATTGTTGATAGAGATCATGTATATGCCTGAGAATGCTGACCTAGTAAAGCTTGAGTGTGAGTGCAGCCAGTGAATGTACATTCACTTACTAACCGATCCGGGGAGGAACAAAAGGGAGGCGAATGCTGCTTGGTGGGTTGCACGGGTAGATTTTGTCGACTGTTGTGTCATCAAGAAGAAGGGAAGGATAGAGGGGCATGTCGGCGGATGGGTGAGGTTTCCTATTCTTATGGACTAGTGGAGAGGAATAATTTGTAAGTCACTGATATGGGGAAAGTTAATACTTGATATAGTTGGCAATGTAGGGGCATCAAGGAAATCACTGGGGTTTGCTCTCAAAATTTAATTAACATGGGCAAGAATATTGCTGATGTGGGTTTTTGTTATGGTGTGCAGTCCCCTGATGAATAAGTGATAACCTAGGCTAATAATGACTGGGGGATATCATGCATCAACCAATAAAATTTAGGCAGGTGTCGATGGGGGGGCGGCTAAGTGATCCCCCTATATATTGGCCGGCTTTTAAGGTCCAGACTTTGGCAGACAGAATTTTTCAAGGACAGACAATCACTTTGTCTGTGCAAATCTCATGCTAGAGTCTACTCCATGCCCTTTAATCTATTAGAAGAATTCCTGTTGTTGCGTTGCTTTTTCTCCTTTCCTTAACCTTATATTGATGTTGAGTGCGGTTATTTCTAATAACTTGAGTTTCAATTGTGTTTAAGAGCAGTACATGAGGAACAAATACAAATCTTGTGGGTCTTTGGTTCTAGATTCTTATGACTCTTTATTATCGCGCCAATTTGAATTGCCAGTAAATGCATCGAGGGCTGATATGAATTATGAATGACAGATCAAACCCTATTTTATACAAGATGAACCCTATGTACATGGATAAACGTTATTCATATATACCTTCAGCGAGATTACTCTGCTTCCTATGAATAAGATCTTCAGATTGTAATCCAGACAATACTTATAGGAACTTTAGTGCATGATTCACACATGAAATGCATTTTGTGTACTATAACATTCTTTAGCTAAGGATGTTTATGATATTTTTTTTGAACCATCAACACTTTATTCGATTTGATGTGGAGTTGTTTTCTTTAGCTTAATTTGCGGGAAGGTGGCCCTCCATGCTGATATCAATGGGGATGGAGTTCTTGATCATGTTCAGGTAAGAAATTTCGCTTTTGAAGTATTTGATTGTCCATCATTATCTCTGATGTTCATAGTGTCTAGTATTTTGCTATAATCCCTAGATATTGTCTGTGTTTCTGTTAGTTGCATGTAACAGCTGAATATATTTTTGGCACTACATGGGTATTTGTCTATGAGTATAACAGAGTTTTTGTGCTGTATAGAATGGTTCTACTTGAGTTAAGTTGGTCTTGCATTTAAATCTTATATGCATTGCATGAAAGACCTTTAAGTACATAACATAACTATATTTCTGCATTCCCTTGGGACAAAGGATTCATTATTCAAGAAAATCAAAGAGCTAAAAGATGGCATTCCTCATGGCAATTCATGATTATATCTGTGGAATTAGCTCTATAGATAGGGATTCATTTGTGACGAGAGCAGATTTCCATTTCTTCAGGCTGTTGGGGGACATGGTGCTGAGCGGACTGTCGTTTCTGGATCGATGGAAGTTCTTAGACCCTGTTGGGCTGTGGCGACATCCGAGTACCTGTGAGAGAACAACTTTTCAATGTCTCTATATGCCGTCATTCCCCATTTAACTTGTTCCCATATGGAGACTACTCAAGAATTTCGGTCGATCATCAGAGTAGCTTCTTGGAGGTTGCAACACCCATCCTTATACAAAAAAAGGATGGTCATAAACATCATAAGAGAAGCCAAGGCGATGTTGTCTTCTTGACGAATCGAGGGGAGGTAGGCTGCTATATAACTTCTGCTCTCTCTTTTGATGTCTGAAAACTTGCTAAAAATTATTATCTGTGCATTTTTATATTATATTGAGGACATATCCAAAATTGATTCGGGTGGCTGTTTTTTGTGGTTGTATTCCATCTACGACTTTACAGTGATTGTAGCATGAAAAGGTCAGAAGGTAAAGCCGTTGAAGTGTCCTTTTTTGGTGCTCCCAGAGTTTTGTAGCGAATCCGAGTATTATCGTGATTCTTCTTTCCCTCATCCCTAGAGTTACCCAAATCTATCATGGTCGAGAGGGGGAGGAAAAAAGAGTTTTATAAAGACACAGATATGGAGGAAGAATCGGTTTTCTCCAGCCTGCACAGTAAGATCCTGTTTTCTAGGAAATTGAGAATACTACAAGCTGAGCGTGTCCATATAATGTTTCAGGTCACATCTTACCGTCCTTTCATGCTGGCCTGATGCCGTATGGCATGGCAATCTTGACTGGTGCGACGTGGTTGAATCTTCCGTCCGCGTCGGGGATGTATGGAAGGTGCAGCATGGTTTCCCACGCTGAAGCATTTTTCTTTGCGGGTTTCGTGATAAATCAAGAAATTATTCTTGCCGCAGGGTATCAAGAAGCGGTGTTGATATCCCCTGGTGGGAGTATATTAGCAACGGTGGAGCTTCCTTCACCACCTACTCATGCCCTTGTCTGTGACGACTTCTCAAATGACGGATTGACTGACCTCATTCTTGTAACTTCCAATGAATCTATGGCTTTGTCCAGACAAGACAACCGGTGCCCTCTTCTCAGCATGCTGGTTGGTTGTATTATTGTCGTGATGGAGTCATTTTCTCACCCAACACCTGAATTTGTGAAGGGGAAGCCTCGGTGCTTCGTTGGCCCTTGGTGAAACTAGCTCATGAGTCCTTGACAAAATCGTCGTCATTTTGCCGTTCCTTTTAGCACAAACTGCGTGATTGAGATTGTGTTTCCCACCCATTTGAATCGTTTGCTCGAGGTTATGGATTGAGGGGAGGATAACCTTATGGGACCATCTTTGCATAAAGTTTAACACTGTTTTTCTTTTTTCAAGTCACGGTATCACGCACCATGTAAATAATCAGATACTAGTTTTACTTATAGAGAACTGCCTCAGCACTTCCAATTGCTTTCAGAGCTACAGTGAGGTTTTTGTGATGAGTCTTAAAAGTTGTCTGGTAAACGGCTTACTAGCTCAACTGCTTGGGATTAGATGACCATATCGATCTTCGTTGTACGACCGCTTACCTGGTTGTGGCTGATGTTTCAATGTCTAAGCTGTCTGTTTGAGGGGCAACGTATTTGCAGCCTTTCCAGACTAAATCTATATTTGTCTCCAATTCTCACTGAGAATTACTTGAGATCGCAACGTCTTAACAGACTCAGATTTACTTGTTATGGACCGATCATTTTCAGTGAGAACTAGGCCCGTCACGGGTGATACGGATCGAACTGTGAATTTCAGTTTCTCGACTTCAGTTTCTGCGAAGGTTCCTTTTGCAGTTGATTTAGCCTTTGATCTTCTTGTGTCCGGGTTTTTAAGTTGGTCTCGACTCCAGAATCGAGTGTTCACTCACCAACATTTTTTCAGAGTTCAAATGCTTTATGCCAGGCCTTGTTCAGCCAAAGGCCGTGTTCAGCTCTATGTACGCACTTCACCGGTCTTTTTATGGGCCACCAGCTCAATTTACTTCCGAGTGTTTTTTTTTTGGGGGGGATTTTTACTTCATGAGTTAACTTGTGCCTTATTGACGATATATAATTAGAAAAAAAAAAGTGGGGGGGGTGGTCGAAATCTATTCGTCTCATGGCATATTAACCGCAGTATTCCCTATCATAGAAACTAACAAAATAGCGTTCCCCGTCTTCCCTAATGCGGGGCATAGCGCATTAGAATACCTTGGCCCGCAGTGAACGATGCGATATTCGATCGGTCCTCCCCCCGAAAACGAGACCCCCCCCCCCTTTCCCCGGGAGAAATCCGCTTCGATGTGAACGACAAACCTTAGCCAAGACTCGACACGAACCCGAATATTTCCACTCGTTTCTAGAGAAAACTTTTTATGCTGAACTTTGAAATGATTATTAAGATGGATAATCAGCATGAATATAATTATACGACCAGTGAAAACATTTAGGGTACATCTAGCGTGTCATATAATTTTTTTTCTTTTTTTATCCCTCTTGTCACGGCTCTATTTTAATCGTAGTAACATTCTAAAATTAACTTCGCGGGCTTTTTCGCAGAAGTGACGTATGTCTTGCCCTAGCTTGATGGATGCTGACCGCGGGTTTTTGGGTGATTTTTTTCCAGGATATTCTCAATAAATCCATCAAGGACTGAGCCTGAAAAGATTCTTCCCTTTGCAATTTTATTTGCTTTAGCCTTCATATAGCGAGGCAGGAATGCTGCAATCAGTCAGCATTCAGACTGTAACTTTCAAGCTTTTGGACTGCAATTTGCCCCCAAAAGACGGGCAAAACCAGACTACTAGTCAAAGAAGAACAGACACATTCTCATTCATTCAATTCATAGCAGAAGAAGAAAAGGGAGAATTTGTGATAGCTTCATCAAATCTCCATGGCGAGCAAAATACCTGATTTTGTAAACTCACTAGGACTTCCACTTCACCAGCTTATGGATTAAACCTCAGTAATATTTGATGCAAGATTCAAAGAATGTCCATTCCTCGATGCGATTCATCGCTAACCAAGCTGACATCCAAAACGTGCCAAACATGTTGCATCGACACCGCATTTTTCGACTCATTAGAGCGTACTAGTAGATCGTGACATTATAAACCACGACATCCCAATGCCAAATACTATGCACACAGAATTTTCTATTTGTTCACTTAGACGGAGTCGTAGGGCGTTTTAGCCGTGAAGCATCCAATTATAACATCCAATCACCGTACCATAAGCTTCTGTATTGCTCCACAACATTAGATTCATAAAGATTGCAAGTTTTTGTCACTGTTTTTTTCCCTCCCTCAATCCAGTTGGTTTGCAAATTTGTACTTCTTTTTTTCCTTTTATCCTCCAATCCCGATTGGTGGAAGAGTGTACATATTTGTGACCCGCCGATCAGAAACATGATTAGAAAACGTTTCTCCAATCAAGAATGAAAAGAAAAGACGGGATTTTGCCTTCGAATGGTGAGTTCATTTGGACTAATTTGACAGCCATTTAACTTGCTGGTTCTTCCTTCTTCATGATCTTCTACGCTTTGGTCCAAACGCATTGGAACACTACACACACACAAAACGAAAAGGGTACTAGTACTCTCTCTGGACACATCAGAGTGACTGAGTTCTCACCCCCACTCTGAATAAAAAATGGGGTGTGTGTATAGGCATGCAGCAAGAGGTCCAAACCCTAGAAAGCTCCTGCAAAACCAAGATGAATCCACACTGAGCTGTTGAACAGGAAGCTAATGAGAGAACAAACTTTTGCCCTTTCTAGATCTGTGAAGGGCGCACTCGGTCATTGTAAATCTTAGGACAAAAGCTTCCCAATGAACAAAAGGATGTTTCTGGTTTAGATCAGCACAAGTAATTATGTACCTCTATGCATAATTGCATTTGAGGGAAACTTTTGGGACCACAAGTTAGATAACCCATGAATTTATGGATCTTGGGAGGCACATCATTCACTTTTGGGCTCACTCTAGTCTGCATCAGCTGAAGATGCCACCACAACCACCCCCTAAAGGAGCGTGCCCTACTATTAAATAAGTAAGAAGAGAAAGAACCCTAGGTGACTATCTTTTTGGATGTCTTTTGGCTGTTCACGTTGTACTAGTCACAAGCAAATGAGCAAGATTTTCCTTTTCTGGGTTGGTTTTTTGATTCTCTCCTGTTTCTCATTCCTCTCCAAGATGCCATAAAGATAGCACAAGATGGAAAGGAAGTAATGGGAAACGCTGAATAATTGAGCATGGTCTCTCTCTCTCTCTCTCTCTCTAATGTTTGTTGCGTTCTATTTGCGCAGAATGTCATGGACAAGCAACAATTCAGAGCAAGGAATGGCCACATCTGAGATTGGAAATGGGTTTGAAGCCCTCAATTCTTGAGGTTCAATTAATCCGAAAAGGTGAGAATGCAACTGAGTTTTTGGTGAAGTTCTTCCTTTCCCAAGAATCACAGGACTTTATTCTTTGCCTCATAGTGTAAGTCCGCATAGTTAAAACGAAAGAATCCAATCGCTGAGGTAGCTAGGTCCAAAATAACATATCTCAAGGAGTATACTCTACATTTTTGGTTATACAAGAAAATTGACCAGCTAGGCCAAAAATTTCCAATTATGAGAAGAAACTGTCCTCATATGTATCGAGTTTACTTGTTTCCAGGATATATAAGCATATGTTCTCTCTCTTGTTTCTGAAAACACACTGTGCCTCTGGTACAAATAGTGTATACAGTCTTTTAGTTGCTCCAAGACATGTGAGCCATCTTGGTGCAGATGATTCTCCTCGGATATTATTTGAACCTTGCTCTTTGAAAGCGGAGACAATCATTCCGAAATTCATATTCTTATACCACAACAAATGAAGATCGATGATATTGAGAATGATATATATATATATAAAACTTTCTCAGATGCGCCTTAGAGTAGTTTCTGTTTAATATTCAGTAATCATACCATTGACACATATCAGGCCATCTTTTACGGACCCTTTGTCCCGAGGCATTGGCTAAATATGAGGAAACGACTACAACCTTACTTCTCGACAAGAAGGGTATAGTCTCATGTTGGATCTAGCTTAAATAGCCTTCTTTGACTGAATCGGCAAGATAGACTTACGACAATGTGTAAAAGTTGGTTCATAATACCACCCGACGACCGTTCTGTAAAGAAAAAGATTTCTTCTCATGCAAACAAATTAAATGTAGTGTTCTTGTTATACAGCTGACTAGAATTGGCCATCCCGCAATTGCTTCTAGAGTGCAGGGATTTCCAGTTCTCTTCTTCGCCCAGTAAAAGTTTTGGTAGCCTCTATCTTAATCAATGGTAGTACCATTATCGCCAACAACATCGCCAACAATTTGTTTTAAATGTTTTCGAAAACGTCTTGACAACGCTAGAACAAAGATAAATCAGTGAAAGTAAATCAGGACATGATTAATTGTCCAATCAATCATGTCCTGATTATATTAATCATGTCCTGTACTGATTAAGATGGCTACGCAATATTCTCCCTTTCTCTTCCTTGGAATCTCAGTACTGATGTGTTCCTTCTTTATTTTAATTTCTCAATATAGGTGGTCTCCTAGAAACCAAATCGATGAAGATGAGAACTATAAGCTTTGCAAAAACCTAATTTACGGTCACATTGGTTAGATGCAAAAAACTCATTTTAACCGCTCAACTCATATGCATCGCCATATAAACCATCCAAGAACATAGCTTCTCGATGATCAAATTATGACGCACCACCACAAATAGTATAGGAACAATCTTTGACTAAGCAAGTAAAATTGAAATTCATCTACTAATTGGCAAAAAGAATTTCTGTAGGTCAAATTAAGCTATCCTTGAGGTTTGCATGAGAGGAAATGGAAGGCTGTATGACATTTAGGGTGTACAGAAATTTGCCTCATATGCAGATTATATTAGCTAATAGAACAAGGGCCTTAAAGTACTAAACAGCTTACGCAAGAAACATGAATACCGGGTTTCAGAGTATACTTTCTTATTTTTAATATAGAAATGGTGGTTCATTGACAATGTATGGTGGAATTTTGCAGGAAAACTGCACTCTAATTTTTCGGGACAAGTTATCGAATTCTAGAGATGTTCATTGTCCATGATCCATCAGCACATGGTAAAAGGTAATCTTGAAATAAAACTCTTCCTACTAATGATTTTGCAGTATCGGTTGGCCAAAACTTTGCTTAAACAAGTGCACCATAAATCTTAAGGCATGAAAAGAAAAATAGTCTAATCTAATCTGGACATTAGCAATATAGCCAATTAAATCACCCATGCTTCAGATCATTCCTTGAAAACGATATGCCTCTGGCTTTTTTCCAACAAAGTCTGAATGCTGGGATCTGCGAGCCTGTGCTCCCACAATCCTATGTCTTCTGATGTGGATTTACAGAAAAAATGTATATGCAGCTCAAATATTCCTTAAAGCTACGGCTTTGCTTATCGAACACCAAGGGCACGAGGTAACATGACAATGAGAGAGCAGAAAAATTGTCTATGCAAAGGCCTCCATAATTCAGATCTCAGAACATCGTCTGTACTCCAGTAACTACATCTCAAATCTGTCATGTGTGGAAACTGATATATTGAAAAAAAGGAAAGAATATATAGAACAGCAAACATACTGAGACAGACGAACAAATCATGCAATTTCACAAGTTATTAGCAACTTTGTTCTTTTAATATGGCTCCTGCTGATGGTCTTGAAGTTCAGCGTCAACCAGCCAAACATTCAGATCAGTAGGTCTTGCAATTTATAAATTTCTCCCAAATGCTTGGAAATTTTAGGAGATAAAAGAAGTCCTTTGATCAGAAAGGCCAGTTTTGCAGATTATTGTTCTTGCACAGGGGCCGAACGCATCATATAGAGCTTTCCATAAATTCTCTCTCAGGTGATTGCTGGAACTATGACCGGATAACTGATGCAGGTATTAACTTGCATATTTTGCATGAACTTCTCATGAGTACCGAATCTATCGGTCATTTTAATCAGCATGACCCTCCTAGACAGTTATGAATTAACTAAGCAAAAGAAGTTTGACGTACCACTAGACAACTCCACCTCACGGGACAAGATATACTAATTAATAATCCATCTTCTTTCCTCTTCCTCAGAAGTTAGCCAACACATTGTTCGAATTCTCTATGGTCTAGGGCATAACACGCAGATACCTGTTTCCACTAGAGCGTTCGCAATACGATATTTTCAAGATTTATTTACAAACATCCACTAAATCGATGTATATTAACTACATCATAAGTTCGCTGCTGAGTCTTTTCCATATGTACTAGAGAGAATATATTCACATCAAGGAGCGACAAAGTTTGGAGCTTTATCATTCGAACCAGTCCAGAGATGCCTTCAAAACAAAACAAGAAAAAAGCACAGCTTTTGTTTTCGAAAGAGGCATAATGGAGAAGAGAACAGATGCACGACAACACTCTTAGTGTAAGTATCATCTAAGCAAGCTCAAAAAGCGTTTACTAATCTCCCCAGAAATAATGCCCGAAGAATCTAACTGTTCATATCTTCATCAAGCGAAAAGCCTCCCGTAATTCCAGCATTATGCTTGAGAACTATCAAGAACAGCACACACACTTGCACAATAACATCTTTCCCTACCTCGGAATCTGAAGCTTGAGAACCATCAAGAACTGCACACACAGCACACACTTACACAATGACGCTTGCACAGTAACAAATTATGCTTGAAAAGCCTCCTGTAATTCCATCATTATGCTTGAGAACTCTCAACGAAAGCTAGGTTAAAAAAGAAACAGTTTCTTGTCCACGGACGATCTTATCAAAACCACACAGGACATGTCAAACCGTCCGAGGAAAACCGCCATTCCGCCATATCCGAAACTGGGTGGAAACATGCATTCGGAGCGAGATCTTTCTGCTTCGCCTAAGGAAAATATCGACTCATGACCCGAAAGAAGGCGATTGCCACATCAAGAAACGAGGCCCATGAATGTACAAAACAAGGCAAATGATGCAAAGTGAAGCCGAGGACACAAAGTCACCTGCAGTTGCATGAAGCGCGACCTACGTAGCTTCCATAGCTGTGACCAAATATTTTTCCCCTCTTTCTCCAAATTTATCAGAAACTGCAAGTCATATCGCTGCATGCCTCCCCTCTGCTCAACAAAGACACCAAAGAAATATGTATAAAGTTTGTTTTTTTATGTCATCAAACGAGCTCAAACTAGGAAAAAACAACAGTATTTAGAGAGAGAGAGAGTACCGCTTGAACTTGACCGAAGCATGGCTCGATGCATGGCTGGGGGACCGCCCTTACTGAAGCGAAAATCATGGACTGATTCAAAAATCTTGGCACTTTCTCAACCCCAAAACACGAAAACCAAAACCGCGTCCCGGCAGCCGCACGGGTAATCGGGGAAAAAGCACGTCTCTTTATTATTCATACACTTAGTAAAATTCAAACCCATCAAAAGAAAAAATAAAAAATAATAAGATGTCAAACAAAAAGAAAAGGCAATATGCACCCGGACACACCCTACATTTATAACAAGAACAAGAAACATGGCCAAGGTAACAAAACTTCAAGCTTCAGATTCCGAGGTAGGGAAAGAAGAAGGCACAGACAATAATTTCTCAACCATCAGCATCGAAATTCTCTCCCTGGGAAATTCATTTTTTTTCCCTTGTTTTCTTCGGTTGTTATTCTCATTGTCATTTGAAATGTTGGTGCGGTGTTCATGTAATAATATCATATGATATGATATCCCCCAAAGGTCAAGTTATAGACCACAATTGTCTAACCACTCTTCCAAAAAGTTTTTACACTGTAAAGCTTAGTAAGGTCGAGTTAGACCACACTCGGCTAACCACTCTTCCCCCCCAAAAAAATTTTACATTGCAAAAGGCTTAGGCCGCGGATTGGAGCCGACCCGAACAATCGAAATGACAGATGCGCAACCGTCGCTGAGAACTCGAGATAAACCAGAATGTGACTCCCCTAATCCCATGTCGAAGATTAGAGTGGGTGGTGCGGGGGCCTATTTTCCCATCATCGCCTCGGGTGCGGAAAGAACTGGGCGCCACCCATGAAGTTGTTGAGCTGAGCCGGGTACATCGAAGACGGGTCGAAGAGAGGAGCTGCGACCTGGGCCGCCACCGCATTGCTGTTGCCGTCCTCTGGTGTCGCCATTGCGTCGCCGCCGGTAGTGGCCGTGGCAGCTATGAGATTGAGCTGTTGTATCCCGCTGCCGCTGTCGCCGCCGAAGTGCACCGAGGAGCTCTCGCCGGCAGCGGCCATGTAGTTGGCATGGTCGGGCCCCTGATCGTAAAGTATCCCTTTGAAAACGTGCCCGCCGATGTTGACGGCCGCCTGGTAGGCGTACTGGTCGTCAGGATCGTCGACGGAGCTGACCCTGACGCATCGGAACAGCGCCGACGAGTTGACCTCCGCTGGGAAAGACCCCATCTCAAACCCTGGAAATAACAAAATGTGTGCGCGCAACGCAGGAAGAGACATCAAAGAAACACCAAATTAGGGTTGATGGGCATTATTACCAAGACGAGGAGCTAAATCGTTTTCCTTAGATTACTGATTTGTTGTTTTTTTTTTTTAAGAAGGAAAGTAATGATACACACCATGAGAGCACAGAATCACATGCACAGTAACTTCAACAGTTGTTTCTTCCGCCACTGTCAATCCATTCGTCAGGAATACTAAACAACAGTATCCTTGGAAAAATGGGGAGAAAAATTTTGCAAAAAAACAAAAAATAAAAGATTAAAAAACGAAAAGCCTGTTCCGACGTCAACACACGCGATCAAAACGATCTTCTGTTCTTCGGACAAAACGACTGATCATCCTGGGCCAAGAGAACACTGAAAGCAAACCCTCTTCTTCAAGTAGCGGTGGGGTTTTCCAACAGCAACGTATGGGACGGCTCAGATCACGATGATAGGCTGAGTTTAGGCAAGAATGGCCCGCGAGGGAGAGAGACGATCACAGAAAAAGGAGATGATTTATGCGTACCGGAGGAATTGGTGCGGGGGAGATCGTGGTCTTCGCGGTGGCGCTTGACGCAGTCGTCGCCGTGGAGGAGCTGGAACTGCTGGCGCTCGCGGCGCTTGGAGGCGGGGACCCAGGTGCTCTTGACGTGGGTGTCGCAGGGGAAGCCGCGGCTCTTGCAGCAGGTGCGGCAGCGGAGGTGGATGCAGTCCTTCTTGGCCTGGTTGCCGCAGTCCTGGCAGCTGATCCCTCCGTCCCTCATCAGCAGGAACGCCGACGGCGGCCCCGATCTCAGGCTCTCATCATCCGGCGCGTTCATCCTTCGCGACGGCGACGGCGACGACGACAAGTAGAGATCTTGCTGGTGCTGATGCTGTAGCTGTGGTTGCAGCTGGTGGCATAGCTCGAAACCCTTGTAGGATGAAGGAGAAGAAGAGGAGACCACGCCGTTTCGATACCACAACCAGCTGGGGTCGACGCTGTTGCTGTTGTTGGCTTGTTGGGTCTCCAATTCTTGGGCGGATGCCGGGGGTTGGGATTGGTCCTTGTGGGTTCCTCCGCTGCCTAGAGAGAAGAGGCCTGCCATTTTCGGAAGGAACTGATCAATTGTGAGCGAGTGCTCCTACCCACCATATCATGAAAGATCTTAAGCAGGAGAAAGAGAAGAAGAAGCTTCTGTGGGGCTCTTGTTGGAGAGTGGATCAGTGAGTCTGGAGAAGAGAGAGAAAGAGAGAGAGAGGGTCTTCTTATGGTAATTGTGTTTGGGATAGAGAGAGAGAGAGAGAGGGGTAGATTAGGAGGAGATGAAGAGTACCTGTGATTGGAACATGGAATTGCTGCGGGCATTAAAGACCGCAGAATCGCGCTGTCTCTGCAACGCCGCCATGATCTTTCTCTCTCTTTCTCGCTATCTCTCTGTGGTCGTGAGATTTTTGCAGCTGATGAACTTTCCTTTGGCAGCAACTAGAACTTCTTGACTCTCTCTCTCTAGTCTCAAGCGAGAATGGCTTTCTAGTGTATTAATAATTTATGGGAAAAAAGTTCTTATATATTAGAATTTATAAGATTTTGTTGAAAAGTGCCGCTCACAGATAAATAAAAGGAAAAAGAATTTTGTTCCAAGCACATGGGACACTTATTAAATGGAATTCGATTACAAAAATATTTTGATTTTTTAAAATGCTGATCGTGATTATCAATAGAACGTTATACATATCTAAAACTATAATGTCTACTCATTTAGTTGTATATTAAGTAAATCAAGATCGCTCCATCGTATTTATTTATAAGTGTTTCGAATTCCTAGATTAGACCCAACCCACAAGAATCAATTGCATGAATAGTTATTTGTAAGAAACCTCTAAGCCCTTCTCCAACATCAACACGAATTTCATGTTCAAAAAGGAAAGAAGTGTTATGGGAAATTAGTTGCTCTTTTTTGCATCGCTCACGGTTATGTTGGCAAGAATCCAATTTGGGTTCTCCTAAAGTTGCAGTTCCAATCAATTGAGATTAATGTCGAGTCATCATCAACAAATCTCCACCTCGATGAAACCCAACTTCATCTTCATAATCCATCGTCTCTTCAGAGGGTCGCCCGCTATAGATGCTAACCATATCCCAACAATTATCGATTCTCGTTAAAAGAATATGCTTCGATAACAAATCCAACAATAGACCATTTCTATGTGAAAAATCATGGACCTTTTCCAACGTCAACATGAATTTCATCTTCAAGAAGAAAGTAATTTCCTTTACGCGCCAATATGATATAGGTTTTTTTGCAATTCAATTATGCACTGAAATTTTAAATCAATCGAGATTAATTTCAAGTCGTACTCAGACAATCTAACGAATATTATTGCACACGTGTTGTTGTGCATCACTAACCCTATTTCGGTCTCTCTTTTGCTTTGCAAGAGGTAACTTTATAGAGAGCCCTTCGTACGATACATGATATGTTATATAAACATAGTGTAGTGTCTTGATCTTTCATTTTTTATTTTTTGCTCTTTTTCTTTTTACATTTGATAGTCCCCTGACCATTATGCAACCCTTGATGAGCAAATTATTGTAGAAACCTAATTAACTTTAGGAATCATCAAACCGGAATTTTTGTAAGTTGATCATGTTCTCAAAAAAATACTTTTATGCGCTTTTATTCATACAACTTCATGGATTCATAGTCACTTTGGCCAAACTCGATGAACTTGGACATTTTCTTGGGTGAATTCCTCGTGTTTATCAATTAAATCTTTTCGAGTATCTAAGGTGTATTCTATTGGTTAAGAATTCTTTAAATTCCCTTGATGAGTTCTGGGTGTTTATCATTCATGTGATTTCGCCATGACATCATGTTCCGGTGCGAAACTTAGGTAAACCAAGCTCGTAAGTTGCGAATTATGCCGCGTCCTATACTCATAACTAAACCACTGTAATTATATATATATATATATATTAGGGTTCACATGCACCTTAAACTTTGTGGTGGCCCAACGTTCACATCACATCTCTGCTTATTACTCTAGGGTAATAATTTTTGCCAAGGAGGAGAACTTAGTGGTCAAAGTTTGACTCCACTTATAAAGCTGGGGAAAGGCACGTGATATCCAATTATTTACGAACACCGCACTCTTATAATAAATTACCCAAATTTTTTTCTATTTTTCAGAATATGCACAAAAAGAGACACTTAATTACTTGTTTAAATTTACTTTGTAAAGAGACTAGGGCGATGAAGACGAGGATGGCGTCTTATCAAGCTCGTGTATAAATAATGATATCTGTCATTCTGTGGAAAGCGTTGTGGCAATAGAAGGGAGCACAGCGCCACCTCCTCGTACCTTTTTGTTTTGTCTTTCTTTATTTTGTTAAGGTTTTTATTGAAGAATGTTTCGTATGACCCTTCTTAAGTCGCTCAATTAAGAAAAAAATGTCTTGTTGATCAGTAGCATCGGGATACACTTTAACCATCCTTAGTGTGAAATGTTTAAATTTTTCGTTCACCTGCATACGACATGAGAGAGAACTGCGCTTTTGAAATAACTTTTTTTTGTTGATTTTTTTTAATCGAATTTGACAAGTACACTTTAGCAAGATCCTAGAGAAGAAGATTATGTTAATCGAGAGTTGTTAAATATATGCGTAATTTTATTTTTCCAAAGCACTAATCACAGTCTAAAAGAAATGCCAATTTGTTGAAAAATTTGGGAGGATTACTGAAAAAAGTCCTAAACCTATTGTAATTATGTCAATTTAATTATAAACTCTCTTTTTTTGCCAATTCAACCCATTTGACCAGCTGAAGCTAACGTAGCAAAATTTTTAATAAAATATAAATTTTGAAAATAGTAAAATATTATTACAAATTTGCCACGTGAATGTTGACCGACTAAATGGCCTGAACCTATATAATTACAAAAAAATTTAGGAATGAATTGCATAATTACAACGGGTTTAAGACTTTTTTTGATAATTTTTCCAAGATTGCGAGATCCTTATTTTTAAAATCTACCTAGCTGCTAAGTATAACTAATAATAGAAAAAGCTGCTATGTGGACGGCTGAAATTTTTCCTTCTTCAACCACTTAACAAGTATTTATGAGGCATTCTATACCTAACTTATTTTCTAATTTGGTAATCTAACGAATACCTAGAACACTCGACAAGAGAATTCCTAAAAAAAAAAAAGGAGTTCGCTTGACTAATTTTTCTCTTGACATGTCCCGTCGTTATTTTGAAAATCAAACTTCTTTTGTAGAGCAACTTTATCAAAATCTTTTCGTCATATTCGAACAAATTCACCGAGACACTAATACTTTGAAATTAGATTATATTAGAAAAATTACTCCTTGTGAATGATCATTAGCCATCTACCATCGGAGGATTGTCTTAGTAACCACTCATCCCATTTAAAAAAAGGAACTTGAGGAGTTTAAATTCTGATCTTCAAAGGGAAGTGAGATAGGGACACGTGAGGAGGGAATAAGGCTCTGCAACCTGCAAACAATATGTGATTTATATAGTAGGATATAATAGGATATAACCCGACAAAAAAAAATGATCATCAGCCATCAACACTTCAACCTGCAAAAGAGCCAAAAAAAATTGTCTTTTGTCAAACTAATCTTAAGTTAAACAATATTATAAATAAAAAAAAGGAAGAAACCTCAAATCCGACGGCCGGAAATCCCGGCGATTGACAGTGATTGGATCTGAGCGGTTGCAAGTCGGTCCTCTTCATTAGTTTCCGCGAGAATTTATACTTCTTTTTTGGAAATTTTTTTTGTGGGGGTCCGGAGATTAACTTTTTTCACGACAATGACGGAATTGGGGTGCAACAAGGGAATTTTGTCCTCACCGGGAATGTTATTTTGTCTTATCAGATAAGTCATTTTCTCTTCACATCAATCCCCCAAATTTTGACAATTGCTTGTTTCTTACTTGGGTGAACACAATTGCCAAAGCGAAAGTTAAAAAGAGTCGAAATACGCTATTAGCAAAATCCCAGTTAAACAAGAAAAAAAAAAGAGGGAGGAAAAAAAAAATGTCATTTTGGATATGTATATCAGAAAAATATTGACGATCTCGAGTTCGGATTGTGCGAATATAGCTTAGCGAGATTGATTTTGCAGTTCTCGACTCTCGAAGCTTTAATTGAAGGAATATGTGACCACGCTATCTAGTTCATGATACAATAGAAAAGAAGGTAGGTAGGCGTGTGCAATTTGGGATGCAAATCCTAATTAAGACATTAACGAATGATCTAGGGTTTATATGAGCAATGATGTAGCATGGTCCTATGGCATGCAATTTTCTCTTGATTGGGAGACTTTTTTTTGGTTTTTTGGTGGCTAGAAAAGGATGTGTGGAGTCAAATTAAAACATTCTTTTGAGGAAGAAGGATGAAAAAAAGGACAATTTTCTTTCATTTGATGGGAGCCAAATTGATGTGAATATGCCGTAAAAGTTAAACTTAATCGAGATTGTGCAGAATTTCATTCATTTTATCGTGAACGAGCTAGAGTTTTTTCTCTTTTCTTTTTCATGGTAACACGAGATATCAAACTTTGGGCTCGATCAATTTCTAGGAATGTACGTAAAGTGTTGCAACCGGCACCCATGACCTATGTTTATCGGGCCAAGCTTGACTCAACGTTCTCTCCAATTTATCTATTTGTTCGTCCTAATATCAATTGGACAATAAAATTTATAGTTGTTACATCAAAAAGCCGAACAACAAGCCTCAAAGTCAATCTGCTCTAAATGTTGCCAGCACACATGACAGTTTACAGCTCTTAAAGTCAATTCGCTCTTGATTAACTTCACGTATCTCTTGATTAAGCTCGAAAGTTCAACTTTTTTTTTTGGGCGTGTCAAACCTAAACATTTCAAAGTGTATAAAGCCCTAATTTTCAGTGACCTACCATGAACAATCCATCATGAATCTTGTGGGGTTCATATTGGATGACAACATGCACTACATCATCTGATATTACATTTAAGTACCAATCTTTGTAAGGAAAATTGCACGGTAAACATCGGCAATCTCCATCAAGCCAAAACACGACGAGTGACGAAACAATAATTCGCACATGAAAGCCGGTTAACCCTGATCATTACATCCGAGAACATAAAACCCGAGATCAATATCGCTAATCTCCGGATCGCCTTTAGAAGGGCCAAAACCATATCTTAAGTTAACCACAATCTGCTTCTCTTTCTGGAAAATTTTCTGGTGCTGGAGTAGGATTTGGCCATGCAAAGCTTGGCCCAAGGAATTTGGATGAACGTTGAACGCGACAGTGTCCAATCTGGATGGACGTGTGGGCAGGAAGGAAGGAGCCAGTCTTCTTCGACTGCTCTTGCTGGTAGTGGATAAATTGGGGGACGCAATAATTGAGTGAATGTCAGGATGCAGCGAGTCAGGATCAGTCTGAGAGGAGGATGACCTCGAGCCCTGTGATTGTTCCCCTCCGGCCTTTGACTCTTCCTCTTTTGCAGCTTTCGGGCGGTTCTCAGAGTCAGCTTTCTTGTCTCCTTCTTTCGTACTCCAATTCAAAAAAAAAAAAAAAAGGAAAATCTCCTTAATCCGCAGCCGATCTCAGCTCCTGTTTCGATCCACAACGAGAGCCGTCGAGCTGGGAACTCGGGCAGAAACCCTTGAAATGGAACTGAAGCGATCGACTCGATGATCCAATCTGTCTAGGATGATCGTTCCGTCTCTCCAGCGGTACTAGAAACCAGAACGGGGATTCATCGCCCCTGGAGTTGGCTTAGCATGTTGATCCAGTGATCAAGCTCGAGCTCAGGAGCATGGTAGCAATAGTTTGGCATGAAGATCGAACGAAGTACAACCGAGAGGGGAAGCCCAGAAGCCAAGGCCGAGGCCGACGTGGAGAAAATTTCAAGGTTCTTTCGGAGCATGACCGCCGAATGTTCTCTTCGATGTTCCATCGAACTGTCTTGCTTATGTTCGATTCTTTCCAAATGAAAGGATGCCAATGCTCGCGGAGTTGAAATTTGGCAATGGGGTAAAACCCTAGAAGAAGAGCCTATTTCGAGATCACGTGCATTGTCTATGTCTAGCTTGATAAGGCCGTCTCGGACTTCGTTTACGTGCCAATCCAAACACGATAGACTAATCGAACCATCTCTTTTCTAAGCCTAAACAACTCGAACGCAATCAAATACGAATTCGTGTGTTAGAATCCCTCGTTTTCATTCTTCGTTAGTCCGAACCGTGTCCTAAGAATCTCAACAAACTGCCAGTCAACGAAACATTGA
Source organism: Psidium friedrichsthalianum (assembly GCA_019149425.1). Classification (NCBI taxonomy): domain Eukaryota; kingdom Viridiplantae; phylum Streptophyta; class Magnoliopsida; order Myrtales; family Myrtaceae; genus Psidium; species Psidium friedrichsthalianum. The sequence continues at coordinate 18,763 of JAGVVM010006599.1, forward strand.
TTCGACGTGTTTACTGAGATTCTCAACAATGTCTAATAGATTGGGGGTTCCTCTTTTAATCTGGGGTTAACAGCGAAAGAAGTTGTCAATACCTATCCTTGTCTAATGATTTCTCATCGTTACTCTTGTGCTTATTTTATTTTGAAAATTATTGAGTTTTATTTATAAAACAAAATTGCTTTCCATCCCACAATAGGATGAAAAGAATATGTAAGTCTATTTATTAGTTACAGCTACTATAATCTTCAAAATAAAGCATGTGTAAGTGCGTTAAATCTCACTGGTAAACCCGCTGTGGTCAGTGGCCGATTATTTCGCGACGTGCATCTTGTGTAGTCATGAGTCAGTCGCGAGGTAATGATCAACCATTAATCAACAGTCACCATTTATTTATTTTATTTTTTATTTTTATTTTTTGCGTAGCGCTCTGAAGGGAGGCAAAAGTGGGGGGCAA
>JAGVVM010006600.1:0-18771 GCA_019149425.1 Psidium friedrichsthalianum
CCCAACTACCCAACACCCCGCTCCAACGCCCCCCGCCGCTCCTCTCCCCTCCCCCTCACGCCGCCTTCTCCCCCCAAACCTTCCTACTTGCTAACCGTCAGGGATAACTTCCTCAGTTCTGATGAAGAAGCTTTGGCGGGATAGAGTAAAAGTACCCGATAGTTACTAACCTCCGCTAGTGCCTAGCAGATATCCACTAATGTCTCCCCTTTCGGGGGCCTCCCGCAAAAATTTTTGCCAGCCTCATGCGCCCTTTTACGACGGATTTCTTCATCATTCTGCGCGCTTCGTGGATTCTCCTGCGACATGCTCTTCGCTTAAGCACGGCAACAAATTGGGTCTCCCTCAAGCTTCCATCATCAGTTCCTAGTCTGAACTCGCTAGAGGATATGTCGATTATCGAATGAGTACATTCGTATGGAGCTACTCGCTTGAGACCAGTAACCACCTACCCCCCAAAGGTGGCTCACACATTCTCTAGACATTCCACTCCCATCCTCTCTTCTCTTGAGGCTTCCCCTCCAGCGGGGTATGTGGCAGCCAACTCTAACATTTCTCACAGTTTGTTCGTGTCAGCCATGAATTATAGCTTATCCATGTTCCTTCGTCCTATATGGCGTTCACTCTCCCGTGATCCGACAGGGGGTTTTGCAGCATATTCGGTTCTGCCTTTATCAAACTCCAAACTCCCCCGTCTATCAATGACAGCACCTATATTTTGAGCACGAGACAATTATCTACATTGTACCCCTTTTCGCCCATATGATAGTGCATGACTAGGTCTCGTAAGCCCAGGAAAATCTCGGTGAATTCGACCTCGGGGGTTCTTTGGCGACCAAGCACCCTTCTAGCAACATAGGTAATAATTTTGATAGCGGTCAAAGTAACTGCTGAAGGGCGGCGTGGTTCTTTTCTTTGGCTTCGAACCTCTATGGGGCCGACCTGATGTGCTGCCCTAAGTAGGGGTGGATTCTAAAAAGCTCTTAGATCTTGGCAGGTTGGTACAAAGGCCACTTCGCCTACATTCTCTCTTCTTTCTGGCCGAATATTTGCCGTTGAATAACGGCTCTGGTATACACTTCTCTCTTAGGGCCCACTCATGACGTTCTGCCACCTTGATGAGGTGCACGAAGGTTTGACACCCCGAAGTGTTTAGCTTCTCAAAATACCTGAGCAGCAATGTCTTCAAAAAAAGATCTACTAACTCCTCCTCTAGGTGGTTGGTTTGACCTGAGTAGTTGTTGCCCGCCATCTCTAGGCGAAAGTACGTATTGATCATTCCTTCCTTTCAGATCCTTATAGGTCCTCTGGTCAGTGCTGTGGTCGTGTTAAATTTGTACTAGTGTAGGAATTCCTCTGCCATATCCTCCCAACTATATACAAAGCCATTGATCGAGCTCGATAGTTCATCAACAGCGGGACATGAATCAGAGTAGTGTGCCATTTTGTGCAGGTAATACCTCAAATGAGCCCGGGGCAGCTTGTCATCATATTTTCTCACGAACTCTGGTTCCTTGTACCAGCTGGGACTTCTTCTTAGCGAACGCGTAAATCTTATCAAACCGAGCCAAATCGTAGCCTTGGCTACTCAACACTCCCTGATCTTCGCAAGCCTTCTTACGCCTTCCTCAATCTTGGCCGTGGGTTTTTCTCTCTTCTCCTTTTCTAGGTCAAATACAATCGAGGGGCCTTAGGGGTGCTTCCTTCTCGGATTCAGTACTAGCGGTCTGATTGGTATCCGAGTCAGTAGACTTGACGGGATGTGTGAACGAATTAGCCTCGGGTGCATTAGGGGACTTCCCTACATGGTGGTCAATATCGACTTCATCCTTGCCATCATGGCAGCCATATGTTTATCTGATTTCGAGGTTGACCACCCTAGGAGCTCAGCTCTTTATGCTCCATCTTAGTTTCTCGTTTTTAGTACGAGTCCTCGTGATTACATAATATCACCTATTATTGTAATCACGCGGACTGTAGTATAAAACGAAAGAAGAAAGCTAAGAATGTGAGCATAAAGAGCTGACTCCTAGGGTGGTCAACTCGAGAATCAGATAAAACATGATGGCTGCCATGATGGCAAGAGAGATGACGTCGATGATGACCACCAGTAGGGAAAGTCCCCTAATGCCACCCGAGGCTAATCCGTTTCGCACCATCCCTGGCACGTCTACTGATCGGATCCCAATCAGACGCTAGTACTGAATCGAGAAGGAAGCACCCCCCTAAGGCACCTTCGATGTATTTGACCTGGAAAAGGAGAAGAGAGAACAACCCACGGCCAAGAAGATGAGGAAGGCGTTAAGAAGGCCTCGCCGAAGACAGGGAGGTTTGAGTAGCCAAGGCTACGAATGGCTCGGTTTGATAAGATTTCGATGTTCGCTAAGATAGAAGTCCCAGCTGGGTACAAGGAACCAGAGTTGTGAGAAAATAATGATGGACAAGCTGCCCCGGCTCATTTTGAGGTAGACCTGCGCAAAGGCACACTCACCTGATTATGTCTCGATGTGAGAACTATCCGAGCTCATTATGGTGGAGTATGATAGTTGGGAGGATCTGGCAGAGGAATTCCTACACTAGTACAAATTAACACGACCACAGCACCTGACCAGGGAGGACCTATATGAGGATCCTGAAAGGACGGAATGAGTCAATACGTACTTTCACCCAGAGGAGCGCGGGCGACAACTACTCAGGTCAAAACAAACCAATCCTAGAGGGAGGAGTTAGTAGATCTTTTTTTTGAAGACATTGCTACTCAGGTATTTGAGAAGCTAAACACTTTGGGGTGTCAAACCTTCGTCGAAACCTCAAAGATGGCAGAACGTCATGAGTGGGCCCGAGAGAGAAGCGTATACACCAGAGCCGTTATTCAAACGGTAATATCGGCCAGAAAAGAAAGAGAGAATGTACGGCGAAGTGGCCCTGTACAAAACAGCCAAGATCTAAGAAGCTTTTTAGAATCCACCCCAATTAGGGTAGCACAGTCAGGTCCGGCCATCATAGACGTCGAATGCCAAGAAAAGAACCACGCCGCCCTTCACGCCATTACTTTGACCACTATCAAAATATTATATGTTGCTTGGAAGGGCGCTTGGTCGCCCAAGAACCCCCGAGTGAATTCGCCGAGATTTTCTGGTTTGACCAAGACCTAGTCATGCATCTATTATATGGGCGAAAAAGGGGGTACAACGTAAGATAAATTGTCTCGTCGCTCAAATATATATGGTGGCTAGCATTGATAGACGGGGGAGTTATTGGAGTTTGATAAGGCAGAACTGAATGTGCTGCAAAACCTCCTGTCGGATCACGGGAGAGTGAATGCCATATAGGACGAAGGCAACATGGATAGGCTATAATTCATGGCTGACACGACCAAACTGTGAGAAAATGTTGGAGTTGGCTGCCACATACCCCGCTGAGAGGGAAGCCTCAAGAGAAGAGAAGATGGAATGTCTAGAGAAATTAGCCACCTTGGGTATTCTGGATCAAGCGAGTAGCTCCATAACGAATGGTACCCATTCGATAATCGACATATCCTCTAGCGAGTTCAGACTAGGAACTGATGATGGAAGCTTGAGGGAGACCCAATTTGATTGCGTGCTAAGCGAAGAGCATGTCGCAGGAGAATCCGACGAAGAGCCAGATGATGAAGAAATCCGTCGTAAAAGGGCGCATGAGGCTGGCAAGAAATTTTTTGCGGGAGGCCCCCGAAAGGGGAGACATAGTGGATACTCTAGGCTAGGACAGCGGAGGTTATAACTATCGGGTACTTTACTCTATCCCGCCAAGCTTCTTCATCAGAACTGAGGAAGTTATCCCTGACGGTTAGGGCGGTTTGGATGATTCAGTCAAGAATGATAAATTGTTTGGCTCCATTGATGAAGCAACCTTGAGTCATGTTAATCCTGTAGGGGAAGAGTATAGTCCAGAAACTCATGAGCGACTCGCCAACCTGGAAAGACGCATAGATCGCATGGTCTCTATGATAACTAAGTTGTCGAGGAAAGTGGCAAATACTCACATGCCGCCCAAAGAGGAGAAGTATCAAATGTTGGAATTGAGAAGAACCATCGAATGGCAGAACCGGAGGGCTAGCCGACTTGGAGGGGCAGTCTAAGGACCTGGCCAATATGTATCTGAGTTGAAAGCAATTATCACCCAAGGAGGAAAGCGGTATCGACCCGACCAATTGATAACATTCCCACGGAAGTTTGGGGGTGAAGGTTGCCCTTTAGATCACGTCTCCTGCTATCTCGACAAGAGGGTTGGCCACCATGAGGATGATCAGGTCCTCGTTAGTAACTTCGAACGTAGTCTAATTGGCCCAGCTTTATACTGGTATCGTTTGATTGATTCTGACTGGATTTCCAACTGGGAGGATCTTGAGGAGCAGTTCATACGGCGATTTGAAGCCAACTTGAGATTCACAGTCACTAAAGACAATCTAGCTCACGTCACCATAGAGGATGGTGAGAGATTCGAAGCATTCGCGCACAAGTGGAAGCTGCAGGCGAGGCAGATTTTACCTCCACTCACTGAGAGAGAAATTGTGGAACTTTTTATACGAGCTCTTCCCCAAGAGTATTTCGAATGCATGCATGCATATAGACTCCAGTCTTTCAATCATATGGTGACCATTGGGGTGAGACATTAAGGTATCCCTTGAAGAAACGAGCCCGGATATGAGAAAAACCCGGATTGGGGCAGCAATTCTATGGAAGTAGTTCAGACTAGAGATCTCCAAAGATGGAATAATTTCTCACCATCAGCGGATTCAATAGGGATAACACCGGAAGCATGGTGTCGTGATTATGATTCGGATTATATCGACGAAGATGAACTAATCGTAGTAGTAGAGTCAAAGGCTCCTTCATAATCAAGTTGGACGAGGTAGACAAATGGGAGGACGGTCAGAGTAGTCCTCTCGACCATGCGGTGATTTCCCTCGCAAAGCTTAAATTGGAGGATACGAAGATGCAACATGATGAAAAATTGAAACAGTGGTGATAAAGATCCCTCCACCGATAGATTATAATCCCAAAGTTGTCCCTTGGGATTACGGTACTAGCAAGATAGACGCCGTTATGAGGTCTGGTAGGTGCTATGCACTAAGAGAAGGTAAACCTGAGAAGAAATAAGTGTCAAAAGAGGATACAGAGAGGGCATTGTCTATCATGAGGACAAGTGAATTTGAAGTGATAATGTCACGCCTCGAACCCTACAGGCTTGCGACATCCTGCTTGTTAGCATCCACCTGGCCCACGATCTACGATGACCCAGGGTTCGTCGTGGCCAAATGACGCACGTGCCAAAAACACATACCTACTGAGGCGATACTCACACCCAGACAAGCATACAAGAGAATGGGGTAGAAGAGCGAAGGTATACAGTCACAAATAACAACCAACAATACATATATCAGTCAATAAGCGTTAGGGGTACAAGGCCATCAAAATAAAAATATAACTCTTAGCTAACCCTACGCTCAAAAAGGGGGTACATCGATCTAGAGGCCTACTTCTGATCGGTGTCGCTTCAGTCTGACGGCTAAGGTAGCTTCTCAGGGTCAGACTCCTCTTCATACTCAGGAGATGAGGGTTCGGTATCCATAGGGTCACCCTCGTTGTGGCTATCGATCTCCATCTGTCCCTCAGAGGGCAGCTGCTCGCTAGGATTTGGGTCGACGGCCTCTCCACCAAACGTGACAGGACGAATGAGGAATGGATCGCCCAGTTCCTCGATTGGCACGTCCATGCTCTGCACTGGACCTCCGAACTCTAAACCCCTCCTGAGCTTCCACGCCTCATACCTATGGGGTATCAAAAGTGGTCCCCCAATGTCTACCCAAATAGTAGTAATGTGTCTAGCCCAAACAGATCCATCAACCTCACTAAAATGTGTCATCTCACACTCCACCTCCACGGAGAGTCCAAAATGAATCGGTGGAGTGCTTATTTCTATGGGTTCGTGTCTAAAAATGTTGGCAAATAACGCTAGTGAGTTGAGGACTCAATAAGCTCACCCCTAAGTCTAGTGTAGGGTGCGGTACGCTCATTAGTTCAGTCCTAACACACAGTTCTAGGGCAGATCGGTGCTCTCAGACTGACGTTTCCAATAGTATTACAGATAGAGCCTAATGTGCACATGCTCAAACTATTTAACAGGCATACGTATACAAGACGAATCCGCACATCATGAATGATAACTAGAGCATGCCATGTTTCAATGCTCGATCCTCGATGCTCAATGCTCAATGCTCGGCATCAAAATACTGCTGACCTGCGTATCGTACGCATCAGGTCTGTGCCTCGCCCGCATATAAGACGCCTTAGGCTAGCACCATGCCTCAACCCGTATCATATAGGCACCTCAAGTTAGCATCTTATCACTCAAGCTACCCTCGTGCCGTGCACGTTCGGGTGCACCGTGCCTCGACCCATGTCATACAGGCACATCAGGTCGGCATGCTTATTCCTCTAACTTCCCCGCGTAAACACGCATCAGGGCCGTTCGCTCCCTTATCTCGCCGCACATGATGCATGCTATACAAGGTATGCCATATACTCCATTGTCCAGAAATAGAAACATTAGTTTATTTTAGGTATGACAATGCATCTTCCAATCAGTACGTACAATGTGGACATATAACATGGCATGTCGCTAATGATTGTTGAAACATATTTCTCAAGGGTATGTGTTCAATTACTTATAAATCAATCCCTAATCTTGTCGAAATTTAAACATTAATCGAACACTAGTCTCCCTAAGCTTATTTCAAGCTAATACCTCACCCAAGGCTTACAAACTACACTCAGGGCTCACAATTTACACCTCAACATTCCATGGACAGGTCCCATAAATAATGATTATCGCGTCTCGCACGAACCCACACTCTAAGCCCTTCAAACCCAATTCGCTCAATTATGCCCAAACTAGTTATTTCATCAATAATCAACCTCACAACCCAAACCACCTAACAAAATTCACCATCTTAGCCCGTAAACCTTCTCCTCGTGACTTGAACGAAATCCATGAGCCTACTTTTTAGCTCGAAACTGTCACGCCCCGAACCCTACGGGCTCGCGACATCCCACCAAACTCGAGTCCAACTGGCCACGATCAAAGACGACCCAGGAAAATTTCGTCGCGACCAGACGAAGTTCGAAAACACAACTCACCAACCTGCGCAAGCAAAACTCCAACCCAGAAATGCACACACACGATAATGGGGGTAGAATACGAAAAATACACAGGCAACAATAGTCACCAATACATACATATGGTCAATAAGCGTTAGGGTACAAGATCCTCTAAAGGAAATACAACATGGTTTATAATCCCACGCTCTAGTAGACATCTCAACCTGGGGGTCTACTCCTGGTCAGTGTCAGTTGACACCTGATTTTTAATCATCTTTTCTCTTTTAAAATTAATAAAAAATCCATAAAAATTTTTAAAATTGAAAAAATCAACTTTGAAGACCTTGGCCAAGTCTAGGGAACTAATTTTGACCAAAAAATGATTTTTCATATTTTCAGTATTTTTCAGTATTTTTTTTTATTATTTTTGAAAAATACAAAAATATTTGAAAATTCAGAATAATAGACATATCAATGGAGGTAATGATCTACCTTGAGATTTTTTGACAGAGCTTTACCACTCCATTTGTAAAAATGAAATTCGCACCACTCCGGAACAAGGTGCTGGTTATCGTGAAATGAACCCGAGCCGTTGGATTGACTTGATGCATAAATCGAAGAGAACTGCTCCATTCATTCTTTCTGATTCTAGAGCTTATCTTGATAATGACATGTTTGCTATAATGTCTGGTCCAACCATTGCTGCAATCTCTGTGGTGTTTGATCATGCAGAACGTGAAGAGGTTTACCAAACGTGCATTGATGGTTTCTTGGTTGTTACAAAGATATAGCATGCCATCATCTTGAAGATGTGCTGGATGATCTGGTTGTTTCTCTTTTCAAATTCACAACCCTTTTAAATCCTTCGTCTATTGAGGAACCTGTGTTAGTATTTGGTGATGATGCTAAAGCAAGGATGGCAACAATAACAGTTTTCACCTTTACAAATAGATGTGGTGATTATATCCGCACTAGTTGGAGAAACATCATGGATTGCATCTTAAGATTACACAAGCTTGATCTTCTTCCTACTCGTGTGGCAAGTGATGCGGTTGATGAGACAGAGGTTTCTGTTGAACCTGGACATGGTAAGCCTGTTGCAAATTCTTTAGCTACAACTCATATGCATTCTATGGGAACTCCAAGGAGATCTTCTGGATTAATGGGTAGGTTCAGTCAGCTTTTATCTCTCGATACAGAAGAGACAAGATCACAATCCACTGAGCAATAACTTGCTGCCCACCAATGCATGCTTCACACAATTCAAAAATGCCACATATAAAGACATATACACGCATTACAGGGGCACAAAAATCGAGAAAAGGGCCTTGCAATTATGAAAAGAAAAAGTGTGCATGAGTGCAGGACAATTGAGTGGCACTTTCGATTGTACATCCACGAAGTTGGCACTATCTCGTAACGTTATTTGCTCCAAGAGCAAAGGTGAAAGTCTGGCTTAAAACAAATGCGTGGGTTGTCACAGTTCTGGAGTTTACATCGTACACCTTGACCATTTTGTGATAACTCGCATTGGATGTGCTTCAAAACTTACTTTTCCATAATGGAGTTGGCAAACATCTTTACTGATGGGGCAGCTTTGAGTGCAACGAATCGAGTGACCGTTATTGCCTCATTGAACGAACTGGAAAGCTGAGGCCTTGGATGCTCTTCGATGGGCCAACGCTCGAAGAAGCTCAATGCAAGGAGTCATGACCATGCTGGCCACATATGAAAGAAACAAGTGGTTTGAAGTAAAAAAAAAACTTGGTGGGTGAAGGATCAAGGACAAAAAGAAGGGGACGTACTTCCACTTTGGGGAAGACGCCAAAAAGGAGTCGGGAGGTGGAGCTGGGAAAAGGAGAGTCCATTGTGCACTCTGGGGAATCCATAAACCTCAACCGCATTACAGGGAGAAAAAGGAAAGGTGTCCATGGGGAGAGAGAGTAGAAATTTCTTGACAAGAGCCGCGCATCTCCCGTCCTCGGCGAAAACACCGATCGATTGCGTTGTCAGAGAAGAACAACATGATACGCAGTGTTTGGAGCCACCGCTTGCAATGGTGATTGAGAACCAGCAGAACATGAAGGTCAAGAAGAGGAAGCATGGTAAGGGGGATTTCGAGGCTCCGGCGTCGAAGAAGGTGAAGCCAGTGAGCTCGAAGTCTGTGCCCAAGGGTGTAGATAAGTCAAGGCTGCAAAAGCAATGGAAACAATCGAGTTATAACAAGTCGGGTACTGGGAATGAGAAGAAAGAGCCCTTAACGAAGAAAGAACGTCGCTTGTATCCCAAGGAACTGGCAGAGGCTAGGAAGCGGAAAAGGGAAGAAATTACACCCTTGAACAGGAGCTTGCACATCTTTGGGTAAAGATGAGACAGCATAACTTTGCCAAGGAGGACAGATCACGGTTGGTTACTGAAGCTCTAAAAAAAGAAAAAGGAAATGGACGAATTTTTTGGGGAGCTTCAGCCTCATCTTCTCAACCTTGCATGCAATACTAATGCTAGTCATCTGGTCAAGAAATTGTTAGATAGCGCCTCAAAAAAGCAGCTGGCTGCTTTTATCTCCTCGCTCCACGAGCATGTTATGGTTGGATCTGTTGTAATTGAGCATGTGTACCAGTTAGCAAACGCGACTTATAAACAAGCACTTCTGATGGAATTGTATTCTACGGAGCTATAGCTATTTAAAGATCTTGTGTCTATGAAAGAAAGCAGGTTAGTCGATGTGATTTCAAAGCTTGGCCTGCAGAAATCATCGGTCTTAAGACACGAGTTCAGTTATTCAACCAATTCTAGAGAAAGGGATTGTTGATCACTCAATTATCCATAGAATGTTGGTGGAGTACTTTAGCATAGTTGACAAGTCTTCTGTCAGAGATGTACTCCAACATTATCAGGTCCTCTCCTTGTCCGAATGATCCATACTAGAGATGGATCCCAAATTGGAATGTTGTGCACCAAACATGGGATCGTAAAAAAAAATGGGGAAAAGAAAAGCTTCAAGGGGAGGAAAGGAAAAAAAGAAAAAAAAAGGGGAGTGGAAGCTGCAGCACCCTTGGAGACAGAAGATGATGGAGAAATGTTCACTATGAAAAGCAAGAAAGGACTCTCTCAACCGAAAAGAAAAAGAGAGACCTCTCTCTCTCTCCCTCTCCCTCTTCGTCCCTCTCCTCTCCTCTCCGTGCTCGCGCCATGGCGGTCGCGTTTCCTTCGAGTGGCGCGTCAAGTATCGAAGCCATGGACGTCGCTTCTCCGATGTCGCCCTCCGAAGCGGCACTCGATCCGTCGCTGCTGAACACCAAGGAGTTTCAGGCTTTCCTCAAGAGCAAGCTCAACTTGGCTTGTGTTGTCGTTGCTCCATCTCGAGTATGTACTTGGTCTCTTTGTCTCTCTCTTGTTGTGTAAGCAAGAAAGCAAATGCCTGTGTTTGTCCTGGCACGCACGGGTGATTTTGAGAAAGCGGTGGAAGGTAAATTTCTAATTTTTTTTAAGGGGTCATTAATGCAAGGCAATGTTCTCTTGACAAGAAAAAAGATGGAGAATTTTCTCTATCGTATTCAATGATGGTTGTGTTCGTTAGATTGCAAAGTCAGGTCCTTTGGCTAAATTATAAGTATACCCTTATTTCTGGTTGGACTTGGCTGTGTGGTGTCATAAGGAAACAGTTTAGGTTCTTGAACTTTGCTCATTTTCAGTCAATTTCACGAGCTTGTTAATTCCTTGCGATCCACGAGTCATAGATTTCATGTGTTATTGGTGGAACTCTCCATTTTCTGTTTGTGTTTCTTTGTGAATTTGGATGGATTTTGTGATTGCTCAATGCCCATATTAAATCAACTCTTCATGGGTTGCCTCATATTTGAGTGGCGTATGCGCGTTGTTTTCTAACGGCGGTTCGAGGCAGGAGACTTCATGAGAGAGAACTTGTCTTTTCTAATGACGAGTGTCTAGAGATGCTTGTTGGTTTGAATGTAAAGTAATATTTTCCAGCCAATGTTATATTGGACAGAAAAGTGGAAAAGAATCCAGTTAGGTCTGAAGAGTAGTTTGAAGAGTAGAAAGAGTGGAACCCTGTTGAAGGGGCTAATATAGCCTCTTAAAAACCTTTAAATTGCCAAAATGAATTGCCAAAAGCATTTAGTTTCCTTTCCAAGGAGCTGATTTCCTTTTTGATCTTTTTTAAATGACGATTTTGCTCCTTATAGGCAAATTGTCCTGAAAAAATTCTAAAAAATTCAGAAAAATTTTAAAAATTAGGAAACGGGCCATTTCGACTGGGCAATTCTAGTTTTGGGGATCTTCCCTCCTGATATTTTTCAAAATGACAATTTTTGCCCTTATGGGAAAATTGTCTCGAAAAAATTCTGCAAAAATTAGAAAAATTTCAAAAATTAGGAAATGGGCCATTTCGATTGGCCAATCCTATTTTTGATGAATTTCATTCCGATTTTTTTTAAAATGACGATTTTGTCCCTCATGGACAAATTATCTTGAAAAATTCAAAAAAATTCTCAAAAATTTCAAAATTAGGAAACGGGTCATTTTGACTGGCCAATCCTATTTTTGATGATTTCCATTCTTGATATTTTCAAAATGATGATTTTGTCCCTCATGGGAAAATTATTTTGAAAATTTTAAAAAATTCAGAAAAACCTAAAGAATTAGGAAATGGGCCATTTCGACTAGCCAATCCTATTTTTGATGAACTCCCTTCCTGATTTTTCCAAAATGACGATTTTGCCCCTTATGGGTAAATTGTCTAAAAAAATTCTGAAAAATTCAGAAAAATCCCGAAAATTAGGAAACGGGTCATTTCAACTAACCAATCCTATTTTTAATGTATTTTCTTCCTGATTTTTTTCAAAATGATGATTTTGCCCCTTATGAGTAAATTGTCTCGAAAAATTTTGAAAAATTCTGAAATATCCCAAAAAATTAGAAAATGGGCCATTTTGACTGGCCAATTCTATTTTTGATGAATTTTCTTCCAGATCTTTTCAAAATGACGATTTTTCCCCTTATGGGTAAATTGTCTCGAAAAATTCTGAAAAATTCTAAAAAATCTCAAAAATTAGGAAACGAGCCATTTCGATTAGCCAATCCTATTGTTGATGAATTTCCTTCCCGATCTTTTCAAAATGACGATTTTGCCTCTTATGGATAAATTGTCTAAAAAAATTCAGAAAAATAAGAAAAGTCTCAGAAATTAGGAAACGGGTTATTTTGACTGGTCAATGCTGCTTTCGATGAATTTCCTTCCCGATCTTTCTAAAATGACATTTTGCCCCTTATGGGACAATTGTCTCAAAAAATTCTGAAAAATCTTGAAAATTAGGAATGGGCCAATTTCGATTGGCCAATCCTATTTTGGTGAATTTTCTCCTGATGTTTTCCAAAATGACGATTTTGCCCCTTATGAGCAAATCGGCTTGGAAAGATTCGATAAATTCTTAAAAATTACAGAAAATGGAAAATTGTCGATTTTTGACCAGTGAGACCCATATTTTGTGACTTTGACTCCCGTTTCTTCATGGAATGAAAGTTTTACCTCTCATGGGCAAATTATCTCTAGAAAATCAGAAAAATAATTCAGAAAAAATTCTCAGAAATTGGGGAAACAGAAAATACCACATTCAACTAGTTGACAATTCAATTCCCGATCTTGTGAAAAAATGACAATTTACCCTTCTGGTCAGTTGACACCCCAAATCTCATCCCAAATAGTTTTCAATGAAATAAGATGGTACGAAATGGCAGTAGAGTATCTAGCGTGACCAAGTCCTCGAACTCCCCGATCTCTGGTTCGTAGAAATAAATTAATTCTTCCCACTATTTATTTAGGTTTCTAATCGTGACTACCATAATGATTATGGCGACTCCAATTGTTAAAATCCATTTAAACAAAAACCAAGAGTTGCGATTCGGTAAGGCTTGGGAGGGTCCGCGTTAGTTAGTTATCTAATTAGCCCTGATAATCCGTTCACCGCCCAAATTAAAAAAAAAATAATAAAGTTCTTTGGGTCGTGACACTTGGGCGACTCCACGGGGACTTGTTTTTAATTTTTGAAAATTTAAAGACTTTAGGATTTAGGGCCAGAAAATTCATGAATGCATTTGGGATTGACAATTGTTTGGGTCTGACCTTTAGGTGTTAAAAGGTTTTGGGGCAGATGGGAGTTTATAAGGGGTGTTTGGCTAACTCCTTGTTTTACAGGCTTGAGTGGAGAAATTGTGATTTAAGTTTGTGAACTATTGAAGCGCTGTGTGAAATTGTAATTATTGTGCATGATTAATTATTTTTAGCACTACATCACATACGGTTTTTTCCCCCCCCCCCCCCCCTGTTTTTTTTGGGGCCGGACCTAGACCACTAGTTTTAGGATGGTATCGTGATTTGTGGTTCGAGGCGTTCGGCGTGAATTTACTTTGAAGTTGTTCAGATTCATAATCCCGAACCTTTTTTCAAAAATGGTTTTAAATTAAAGGCCTCAGGCTTGGTAAGATTTACTAAAGCGGAGGTTGTATTTTTTGACTCGAGCAACCGGAGTGGAAAGGCTCGGCTAATCCGCGATTACATCGTGGGATCACGGCTAATCTTGATTATGTGCGTGAATTTGTCGCCTTGCATAGTCTTTATAATCTCACGTCACTAATCAAGATTAGGCCTTATCCCACGATGTACGGATTAGCCGAGCCTTTTCCACTCCGGTTGCTCGAGTCAAAATTACACTCCGCTTTAGTAATCTTACCAAGCCTGAGCCTAATTTTTAAACTCATTTTTGAAAAAAAGGTGTCGGGATTGAATCTGAACTAACTTTCAAAGTAATTTCACGCCGAACGCTAGAACCAAATCACATACCATCCTAAAACTAGTGGTCTAGGTCCGGCCCAGGTACGTATGTTGATTGTAGTGTCTAAAATAATTAATCATCACAATAATTAATTTCACACAGGCGCTTCAATAGTTCCAAACTAAAATCACAATTTCTCCACTCCAAGCCTGTAAAACAAGGAGTTAGCAAACACCCCGTATACTCCCTCTGCAAAACCTTTTAACACCTACAGGTGAGAACCCAACAATTGTCCAATCCAAATGCATTTTCATGAATTTTTCTGGCCTAAATCTATAAGTTCTTAAATTTTCAAAATTAAAACCAGTCCCAGTGGAGTCGCCAAGCTGTCACGACCCAAAAGAAATTTATTATTTTTTTTTTAATTTTGGGGTGAACGGATTATTCAGGTTAATTAGATTAACTACCTAACGCGGCACCCTCCCAAGCCTTACCGAATCTGCAACTTTGGTTTTTTTTTAAATGATTTTAACAATTGGAGTCCCTATCATTCTTGGTAGTCGATTAGAAACCTAAATTAATTAGTGGGAGAATTCATTTATTTTCTACGAACCAGAGATTCGGAGTTCGAGACTTGTCCAGCTAGATACTCTAATGCCATTTCGGTACCATTTATTTCATGAAAACTCATTTGGGATTAGATTTGGGTCAACTGACGCAGAAGGGTAAAATTGTCATTTTTTCAAAGATCGGGAATTGGAATATGTCAACTAGTTGAATGTGGGTCATTCTTTGTTGCCACAATTTCTGAGATTTTTTCTGAATTATTTTTCTGATTTTCTAGAGATAATTTGCCCATGAGAGGTAAAACTTTGCATTCCATGAAGAAACGGGAGTCAAAGTCACAAAATATGGGTCTCACTGGTCAAAATCGACAATTTTCCATTTTCTGTAATTTTTAAGAATTTATCGAATCTTTCCAAGACCGATTTGCTCATAAGGGGCAAAATTCGTCATTTTGAAAACATCAGAGAGAAATTCACCCAAAATAGGATTGGCCAATCGAAATGGCCCATTTCCTAATTTTTCAAGATTTTTCAGAATTTTTTGAGACAATTTTCCCATAAGGGGCAAATCGTCATTTTAGAAAGATCGGAAAGAAATTCATCGAAAGCAGCATTGACCTTCAAAATAGCCCGTTTCCTAATTTCTGAGACTTTTCTTATTTTTCTGAATTTTTGAGACAATTTATCCATAAGAGGCAAAATCGTCATTTGAAAAGATCGGGAAGGAAATTCATCAACAATAGGATTGGCTAATCGAAATGGCTCGTTTCCTATTTTTGAGATTTTAGAATTTTTCAGAATTTTTCGAGACAATTTACCCATAAGGGGAAAAATCGTCATTTTGAAAAGATCTGGAAGAAAATTCATCAAAATAGAATTGGCCAGTCAAAATGGCCCATTTTCTAATTTTTGGGATATTTCAGAATTTTTCAAAATTTTTCGAGACAATTTACTCATAAGGGACAAAATCATCATTTTGAAAAAATCAGGAAGAAAATACATCAAAATAGGATTGGTTAGTTAAAATGACCCGTTTCCTAATTTTCGGGATTTTTCTGAATTTTTTCAGAATTTTTTGAGACAATTTACTCAGAAGGGGCAAAATCGTCATTTGTGAAAAAATCAGGAAGGGAGTTCATCAAAAATAGGATTGGCTAGTCGAAATGGCCCTTTCCTAATTCTTTAGGTTTTTCTGAATTTTTTAAAATTTTCAAAACTTTTCCCATGAGGGACAAAATCATCATTTTGAAAATATCAAGAATGGAAATCATCAAAAATAGGATTGGCCAGTCAAAATGACCCGTTTCCTAATTTTGAAATTTTTGAGAATTTTTTTGAATTTTTGAAGATAATTTGTCCATGAGAGACAAAATCGTCATTTTAAAAAAAATCGGGAATGAAATTCATCAAAAATAGGATTGGCCAATCAAAATGGCCCATTTCCTAATTTTTGAAATTTTTCTGAATTTTGCAGAATTTTTTCGAGACAATTTTCCCATAAGGGGCAAATTGTCATTTTGAAAATATCAGGAGGGAAGATCCCCAAAACTAAATTGCCCAGTCGAAATGGCCCGTTTCCTAATTTTTAAAATTTTTCTGAATTTTTTAGAATTTTTTCAGGACAATTTGCCTATAAGGAGCAAAATCGTCATTTTAAAAAGATCAAAAAGGAAATCAGCTCCTTGGAAAGGAAACTAAATGCTTTTGGCAATTCATTTTGGCAATTTAAAGGTTTTTAAGAGGCTATATTAGCCCCTTCAACAGGGTTCCACTCTTTCTACTCTTCAAACTACTCTTCAGACCTAACTGGATTCTTTTCCACTTTTCTATCCAATATAACATTGGCTGGAAAATATTGCTTTACATTCAAACCAACAAGCATCTCTAGACACTCGTCATTAGAAAAGACAAGTTCTCTCTCATAAAGTCTCCTGCCTCGAACCGTCGTTAGAAAACAACACGCATACGCAACTCAATATGAGGCAACCCATGAAGAGTTGATTTAATATGGGCATTGAGCAATCACAAAATCCATCCAAATTCACAAAGAGAAAGCACAAACAGAAAATGGAGATTAAATTCCACAATAACACATGAAATCTATGACTCATGGATCGCAAGGATTAACAAGCTCGTGCAATTGACTGAAAATGAGCAAAGTTCAAGAACCTAAACTGTTTCCTTATGACACCACACAGCCAAGTCCAACCAGAAATAAGGGTATACTTATAATTTAGCCAAAGGACCTGACTTTGCAATCTAACGAACACAACCATCATTGAATACGATAGAGAAAATTCTCCATCTTTTTTCTTGTCAAGAGAACATTGCCTTGCATTAATGACCCCTTAAAAAAAATTAGAAATTTACCTTCACCGCTTTCTCAAAATCACCCGTGCGTGCCAGGACAAACACAGGCATTTGCTTTCTTGCTTACACAACAAGAGAGAGACAAAGAGACCAAGTACATACCCGAGATGGAGCAACGACAACACAAGCCAAGTTGAGCTTGCTCTTGAGGAAAAGCCTGAAACTCCTTGGCGTTCAGCAGCGACGGATCGAGCGCCGCTTCGGAGGGCGACATCGGAGAAGCGGAGTCCATGGCTTCGATACTTGACGCGCCACTCGAAGGAAACGCGACCGCCATGGCGCGAGCACGGAGAGGAGAGGAGAGGGAGGAGAGGGAGAGGGAGAGAGAGAGAGGTCTCTCTTTTTTTTTTTCTGTTGAGAGAGTCCTTTCTTGCTTTTCATAGTGAACATTTCTCCATCATCTTCTGTCTCCAAGGTGCTGCAGCTTCCGCTCCCCTTTTTTTTTTCTTTTTTTCCTTTCCTCCCCCTTGAAGCTTTTCGTTTCCCCATTTTTTTTTTACGATCCCATGTTTGGTGCACAACATTCCAATTTGGGATCCATCTCTAGTATGGATCATTCGGACAAGGAGAGGACCTGATAATGTTGGAGTACATCTCTGACAGAAGACTTGTCACTATGCTAAAGTACTCCACCAACATTCTATGGATAATTGATGATCAACAATCCCTTTCTCTAGAATTGGTTGAATAACTGAACTCTGTCTTAAGACCGATGATTTCTGCAGGCCAAGCTTTGAAATCACATCGACTAACCTGCTTTCTTTCATAGACACAAGATCTTTAAATAGCTATAGCTCCGTAGAATACAATTCCATCAGAAGTGCTTGTTTATAAGTCGCGTTTGCTAACTGGTACACATGCTCAATTACAACAGATCCAACCATAACATGCTCGTGGCGAGGAGATAAAAGCAGCCAGCTGCTTTTTTTGAGGCGCTATCTAACAATTTCTTGACCAGATGAATAGCATTATATTGCATGCAAGGTTGAGAAGATGAGGCTGAAGCTCCCCAAAAATTCGTCCATTTCCTTCTCTTTTTTTAGAGCTTCAGTAACCAACCGTGATCTGTCCTCCTTGGCAAAGTTATGTGTCTCATCTTTACCTAAAGATGTGCAAGCTCCTGTTCAAGGGTGTAATTTCTTCCCCTTTTCCACTTCCTAGCCTCTGCCAGTTCCTTGGGATACAAGCGACGTTCTTTCTTCGTTAAGGGCTCTTTCTTCTCATTCCCAGTACCCGACTTGTTATAACTCGATTGTTTCCATTGCTTTTGCAGCCTTGACTTATCTACACCCTTGGGCACAGACTTCGAGCTCACTGGCTTCACCTTCTTCACGCCAGAGCCTCGAATCCCCTTACCATGCTTCCTCTTCTTGACCTTCATGTTCTGCTGGTTCTCAATCACCATTGCAAGCGGTGGCTCCAAACACTGCGTATCATGTTGTTCTTCTCTGACAACGCAATCGATCGGTGTTTTCGCCGAAGACGGGAGATGCGCGGCTCTTGTCAAGAAATTTCTACTCCTCTCCCCATGGACACCTTTCCTTTTTCTCCCTGTAATGCGGTTGAGGTTTATGGATTCCCCAGAGTGCACAATGGACTCTCCTTTTCCCAGCTCCACCTCCCGACTCCTTTTTTTGGCGTCTTCCCAAAGTGGAAGTACGTCCCCTTCTTTTTGTCTCTTGATCCTTCACCTACCAAGTTTTGTTTTTTACTTCAAACCACTTGTTTCTTTCATATGTGGCCAGCATGGTCATGACTCCTTGCATTGAGCTTCTTCGAGCGTTGGCCCATCGAAGAGCACCATGGCCTCACTTTCTAGCTCGTTCAATGAGGCAAGAACGGTCACTCGATTCTTTGCACTCAAAGCTAACCCCATCAGTAAAGATTGTTTGCCAACTCCAA
>JAGVVM010006601.1:0-21402 GCA_019149425.1 Psidium friedrichsthalianum
ATGAAACCCAACGTTTGTGTGAGCAGATCTTCTGGATTTTGCTAAAATGGGGTTGACCTGATGCGATCCCAAATCATGCGACACCTTCTATGAATAATGCATATCACATGCACATCTCGGTGAAGAGGAACTTTGAGGGCATCATTCTTTCCCGTACTCACCTTGTATAAATTTCTTTTCTTTTTGCTTTTGGATGTAATTGACTAGACAAAACATAAGGTGTAGAGAAAGTGTGAGATTAGCTCATCCTGGCTTCACTTCAACATTCACTGAATCCTCAGATACTCCTTTTGACTCTTCGCATGGATACTTCTCAGTTGATTCATCCGATTTGATTCTGTTTGGGGCTAAGATTGGCTGTGTTTTGACTTACTAATCAATAACTGAAGGGGTTGATCCTCCAGTTCCACGTAATTTATCTAAAATCTTTGGTGTTGGTTTGAGAAATTTAAAACTGGATTTCAACCCCGTCTCCGTGTCTTCCAAGCCTCTTTTCCCTTTAGTAAATTTTTTTCAAATGGGCTTCTCTTTCCTTGTCTTTGCTTTTATGATGATTGATCTTCCACCGCTTCTAGATTGTCATATTTTGTTACCAAATTAATCACATAGAATTAAGGAATCGTCACTAACCAGCAATTTCAAAGCTCAGCTTCTATCATTACTGCCAGATTGTTGGTCACTTACAGCTCTGTTCATATGCCCTGCGCTTGCTTGTGGAATAGGTAGCCGATCACTACGACCAGGTGATCGCCACTGATACGAGCGCAGCCCAGCTAAAATGTGCGATGCAGCAAGGGTCTGCTACTTCCACACCCCAATACCAATCTCCAACGACAAAATCTTGTCCTTAATTGGAGGTGAAAATTCAGTGGATTTGATTACGGTGGTCCAAGCGATGCACTGGTTCGACCTCCCCACTTTCTACTCCCTCGCGACCCGTCTGCTCTGGAAGCCAGGAGGCGTGATCGCAGTGTGGTGCTACAATGACGTCGGAGTGAGCCCTACATTCGATCGAGCCATGAAACGCTTCCATGACACTACGCTGCCCTTTTGGGACCCCAACATGAAGCAAGGTGTTGATTTGTTACCCGAAGGCGTGGTGAGAGAACTTGAGGATGCATGGGGTGGTCCTGATCTGGTCAGGTGCGTTGTGTACAAGGCTTTTATGCTCGCCGGCACAGTGTAAGCTGTAAATTTCTGTGTCCTCTTTTGACTCCAGTTTAATAGAATTGAACCGGCACGGGCGGTTCCGATGATCCTTTTGATTGCCTTTTTTTAGCAAGCTGAGAATTAATGAAACCCCTTAGCTCAGATTTCGTGCTGAGCTGAACATGCAAATACTCTGGCATATCTCTGTCAAGCATGTCAAACTTAAGTGGGGAAGGAACGATGTGGAATAGAATTCTGTACTTGGGGCTTCCTTTTTCCTCTAAAACACATGGCTATGACTGCTGGTTGAGAGAGTGGTAAATGCCGAAATCCTTCCGGTCTCAAAAGACGGGGCGCGAAACCGGCTCGGTTTTAGGTCTCTTTCGGTTCTAATCAGGTTTTTTCTTTTCCTTTTCATTAGTTGAAAGGCCAACTCTCTCTCTCTCTCCATCCATGACCAGAAAATCATATGCAAGTGCCTTATTTATTTCACGCAATGTTTGGAATTTACTTCTTAATCTGTTCCGATTCAGTCCATGCATTTCTAAGAACATCGACGAGAGGTGCCCTGCGGAAACATGCTTCAAGAACTTGTCTTTGCTGATATTGTTCAAGACA
Organism: Psidium friedrichsthalianum; assembly: GCA_019149425.1. NCBI lineage: Eukaryota > Viridiplantae > Streptophyta > Magnoliopsida > Myrtales > Myrtaceae > Psidium > Psidium friedrichsthalianum. The sequence continues at coordinate 1,768 of JAGVVM010006601.1, forward strand.
CGTTCCAAGAGGAAGACTTCACATAATTAGAGAGAAGAGATTTCCTACAAAACCATGTCGAACCACAATGCCATCCTAAGTGATATTTATTTCGCGCTCGCTCTTCAACTAGCGAGGATCGATCCACCTTCCCACTTGAGTGGGCAGTAGCCCGTCCTTGTACTGATTGCACCCATCGACGGAGTAATTAGGCGAAGCATCCGATACCTTGGGTCAGACGTAGATCCTCATAGGGTTACTACAATAGTCCCCATTGCGCACTTTGATGGACTCCCCCAGCCAGATCACTCAGAGTTTCTCCCACTGAATCAACGCCAAAACGTGCTCGTCTTCCCCGCCGCGGCTCCTCTTATCATACTTGGGGACTCATTGCATTTCCATCACTGATACGTTCTCGATCACATACTTTTTGTACTTCCCAAAGGGTGTACACATTGTCGTGATGAACTCTCTACTAGAATAGTAACTTTCTCAATGTAATATTTGTAAAAGATGTGATAATTACTTGCGGTATTCACAGTTGAATTCTTATATAGATGAAAATAATTTTTGGGTGAATCCTAATAAGAAATAGCTTTGATATATTCAAGCCCGCAGCACCTGCTAGGGAAAGGGTTACGAGTCTTACAACTCAATATTCAATTACGATTCTTGAGAGTTATTAGGGTTCGCGATTGGTGTTTCACTAGTAATGGCTTCACCTCAATGAATTCACATAGATATCCTAGTTCTTAAAAGACTCTGTACCCGCAAAATTAGCATTACTTTTGAGTAACTTGTCCTTTTAATCCTAACATAGTTTGGAGCTTTTAGCAGTTGAAATTTGACCTAAAGCCCAAATAATCGACCAAAGATCGTCCCGTTCTTTGTCTACCGAATCGAGGGATATAGTATGTTACTTGTTTGGGAAACTTAAAAGGTTTTTAATTGTACTTACAGCCTGTTTGTCCTTTTATTTATTAAAGGTATACTGACATCTAAGCAACAACATAACACTTTTAAATCTAACTTGCAAACAAAAATCAAAGGATTCGGAATAGCCCACATGACAAAAATAATAATAAAAAAAGCCCACCTAAAATTGGGTAGGTTTAGTTCAAAAATAAAATAAAATTCGTTAGGTCCAAATCCACCAAACTTGTTGCCGTGAGGAAAAAAAAATTATTAGAGTGTCTAAAAGGATCCTAAGAATTCATGCGACAATAACATTCGTAAGTACTAATTACGATTCACCATAAGTGTTCATTTTTTTAATAGAACGTACATTTAAATGTTTCATTAGGTAACTAATTCCTCAACCTAATTGATTGGATCTCTATAGAACTTTATTTGCGCCCTTGGGATCCAACATGCCATTTCATTTGATGGGCAAAAAAGATGGCAAGCTGGGCATACCTTGCAGACGAGCTGTTTTCCCGGCCTTTGACTTGCCTGTTAGCTAGACCACGAGATTAATAGAGTATCTCATGGAAATGGAGTTCACCTACCTAAGTCCTAAGGCGTGCTCTTCCTTGTTTAAGAAAAAATGAGTTACCAAGTGATATGATAAAGTTTAAGTACGCGGCTTGACCATAGCGTATGTAGAAGTTTACCGTCTCGTTTTCGTAATCACACTTAGCATTTCTAACGTCATTAGCCTTGTGATGACCACCTCATAGGGAGCTAATCGAAATGTGACAGTTTAGAGGGCATTTGGGGACACACTTTAACCCATTACTTCCAGTTTTTAGCTTCCAATATTCAATTCAACTTGCTGTTCGTGCTTAAAAATTCGTCGGAATCCAAACAGTAAAAATCGAGGAGCAAAAACTACGTCCCCAACTTTTACTTTATGATTGTGGCTTTTGAGGGACCCTCCATAAACTTAAAAATATGTGAATAACATTTGAAAATATCCATGTCAGCACCAGCTACGCCACGTAGGACAACTAACGTCTATGTTAGCGATTCCAATCAAAATTGACCGGATTGACTCAATTGGTACAAATGCAAAATGTGTATAATTGAATTGGTACAGATAAAAAGGTTTATGACCGAATTGCACCAATACAAAATGTTTAGGATCGAATTGCCACTAAAAAAAGTTTTATGACTGAATTGACACAAATGCAATAAATTTAGGACTTTTTTGACACTTTTCCCCAACAAAGGCAGAAGTCTGTGTTTGTCTTGTCCATCGCTAGTTCAGCTTGCTTTTTAGCTCTCTCCTTCCCCATTAAGAAAAAATTTTGTTGAGAAAATCTTTTTCGCCTATTAACCTTGGGAAATCAATAATTAGGGTTTTGCTGATTTCTAGAGGGGTCCTCTATATTCCCAAATTGGTTCTAATTGGCTGCAGTAGATGGTTCAGATAAAACTTGGGATATAATATATTTTATTTTATCCTGTGTTTGGTAGTTATCCTTAACAAAATAAAGAGATAAAATTATCCTAGGGGAATGGGTGGAATAGAGTTGGATATGATTCTTTTATCCATAACATCATGAATTGCGCACTCAAGCAACCACCTCTTCGCCACACCCCATCTGCCTCTTTATTGGCAGGCCGCCTCTCCAGTTGTGACATGCAGCTTCTCCAGTGGAGGGGGGTAGCTTCTTCAACGGAGGTGAGGCTGCCGGTGGTGGTCCCAATCTAGTTCGTCTTCCCTTTCTTTGGCCCCATCAACTCGCATATTTATCAAATCCCAAAATGCTCATATACTTCTCATGATCTCGCTCTTAAACTTGCGTTAAATGGAAGTGCAGGAAAGCCGCTGCCGAAATGATGTGCATGCATTGCCTTAGGATTCGGCCAATTGGGAAAATTTGTGCGACACCTTCATGCGATTGTCTCTCAATGGCAAAATACTACTATAGTATCTGTATGATGAAAGATACAGACACTTTCTATGATGTAAATGTTTTTCAGAAATCATTTTTCAAAATAATGACAATATTCTCTAGTGTTTAGCTGAAATCTAAAAATGATCTGAAAAATATTTTTCACCACTCGGTATGGAAAATCGAATTTGATTTTCCTTCTTGCACTATTTTTAATATTTTTATTTTTCTCTTTTTCTCCTTTTTATTTCTTTTCTCCACTTCTGCTGGTCGCCGACCACAGGTGAGCTCGAGCCTTGCTATAGGCCATCGAGCTCGTCGACATCGGGCAAGGGTGAGCCTCACCTTGGCCTCACTTGAGGCCATCAATGCTGGCCCTCGCCTCATTAGGAAAGATAAGGGAGAATATTTTCCTCTTCTCAAAAAGTAAAAATCATTATCTTCACTTATGAATATATTTTTTTTTCATGAAAGAAAAATGTTTTCCATGACTATGTATTTTTTGTGAATCAAATGTTGGAAAACAAAATATATATATATATATATATATATATATATATTTCTAAAACATATTTTTCGCAAAATGAACGGAACTCTTGTCACGTTTGGGTCAAGTCCTTTTCGTTGCTGTCGAGGGAGAACTCATGGAATCTTCATCCGTGAGAACTCCTGCGCAGATGCGCCAGCCATCTACAGCGAGTAAATCACACTCAGACAAATCCTGCTTTCCTAGTTCTAGCACCATATGCGCCCAAATTTCATAAACCGGTTACTCCTTGAAGATTTGTCTCGTGTGAGAGGGAGTCGGCTGAAGGGAAGCTGTAATGAGTGGGCGGTACGAGATCTGCCGCTATCCACACCATGTCCCAGTGTGTGTCGTGCCATTATGCACGCCCAATAAACATGTGACAACTCAAAATCCGATTTGACAAAGCTCCACCTGTTCATGAATTCAATGCAAAGATCTTGATGTTGACCCGACCAATCTCCCTCGCAGGTGCACAATCAACAACAGGAGGATCCCAATTGCGACGGACACCCAATCAAACCCCAAAGATGGCCGGCATGTTGTGCCTCGTTCACGTGCACGACACATGCCCAAGATCACGATTGAACCTTCCGAGGGTTTCTGATTCTTGAGCAGGACATATAGGTCGACTAATGAGGGCCACTTGAATTTCTCCGATGTGCTTTACAATCGCCAACATGTCCAATGATGTCCGCGCACGCACAAGAGCGGACAACCAGGATCGGAGAGGCATAACCTGAACCAAAGAATCCTCTCTTGTGATCATGGATTTAAGTGGCAGCAAGTTGCGATGGGTACTGAGGTGTGTAATATATTATTCTTTTATCTTGTAATTAAGGATATAATAAGAAGTGCGAGGTACTAATTATAATGAAATTCTCTGCTTGGAATTAGTCCTAATTTAAGGATAAATCAGAATAAAATTTTATGTCTCGATTTCTCTTTCTTGCTTTTATGCTTTACTTTTTATGCGCCGAATCCTAGCAATAGGGCCCTTCTTTTTCCCATTGACATATCATCAACGGTGTGCTGTTTTGTTTGGGGTTTAATTCCCTACACTATCAAATATCTCCGAATGATGTTAGGGCCAGCACTTTCCTCGAGTACAAACACTGTCGTGTGGACATAGAGTTACACAGCTGAACAAGAAAAGAATGACAGCGAGAGCAACGATTATGCATGCTTGATACATCAAAACCCACAATAGTCTAGTGTCGACATCATGCGAAAAGTTCGAGTAATCTCTATATTAAATGGTCTTTTACTATTGATAATGATGCATTTGACTAAGCTTGATGCACTGTTGCTAGGTTTTGGCTAGCTAGGACTCTTCAAGGCCAGCGAGCACAAGTGGGTGGTTGGGCCAAACAAATCACGGAAATATTGTCAGAATCGATCTCGAATAAGGAACATGTCCCAACGAATCTCGCACTTCGTCTGCTTGCATTAGTCAAGTTCAAAAGTCGCAACTCCCACCATGCAAAGTTTTGTTTTGCTTTCTTTTCTTTTTTTTTTCCTGGTGTTCGTTCCTGTCGGGTTCGTCGTATACATCCAAAATCCGAAGGAAGATAATTGCAAGATCAAATAGGTTGTTGGGTCGACACGTCAAGCTAGAGCTAGCTTAGTCGAGCATCTTCACAAAAATCATCAAAGAGTGTGTAGATCTTGCGCTATTTTGGAATATAATCTGTGGACACGTGGGTATGGATTTATTTAAGCATTTGGTATTTGCGGTCAGTACTTAATCCGTCTATAGTTTTCACTTCTTTACATCAATAACTTCCATAATAAATGAAGCTGAGATCATGATAATGATGCTTTCTCCCAATAATTACAATACTCATATGGGCCCATAGAGCATCCCGGAACAAGATGGTTAAATGATTCGGATCATAAATCTCTATTAGGTGGATTTTATTGGTACAAAAAGCCAGAGAAAAATGAGAGAAAAGTCTTCAAAAAAATTATAGAAGGTGCATGGCCCGAGTCAAAATCTGTAGTCTTGCAATGTTAGTAATCTATACGCCTTTGCATAGCTCGAGTAATTTACACTACTATGCAATCATTTATGTGGATGATTTTTTTTAAAATGATATAGCCTCTTTGAAGACATAATAAGATGGTTTTTCTCATATTTGTGACGAGTTTTGCTTAAGAGGGAGAAGTTTTACGAGATATTCGAAGGGGGGAGTCGAACCTTTCAGCTCCTCCGCATGGGAGAAAAGGTAGCATGGCCACTCAGCCGAGCAAAGCCCTAATGGCTAAGCATTATAACACTTACTTCCTTTAACTTACTATTTTTAAGTTGGAAATATTCCATATAGTATTTCAACACTAAGTGCAGTATCATGCAGTTTTACTGCGATTTGCAATTAAGAAAGTGTTGGAGGTAAATATATAACTATTTTCTTGATTCTCCATATATATATATATATATATATATCAATATTGTGCATATATCCCCCTTAATTGTGCATATTTGTGATTGATTATAAGTAATATGTTGTCACCTCAAATAATCATCTAACAAAACTTATAAATAGATTCGTATACTCTTGACTAATACTTACAGAAAACTATACAGAAATTATATAGTTTCTCTTCCGCGTTATTTTTATATGAAAAGATGTTGAAGTTAACTCACATGTTTGACCTAAAAAAGAAGAAGAAGAAAAACTCACATGATTTATTTACAGGATTGCAGCTTGATTCATGGACAAGTCTACTCCATGCACTGAAAGTTCTGGCCATGTGTAAAAAAAACTTTCAACAGATGGGTCGTCGCGATTAGGGGTGATCGGTCCCGGTCCGGTCGGTTCCCCTCAAGAATCGGGAACCAAACCGGTGGTCCGGTTCCCCATTTGCCGGAACCGGGAACCGGACCGACCGTCCAAGAACCGGATCGGATCGGACCGGACCGGACCAACAATTGCTTGCTATTTACGTTCGGTTTTGACACTTTATGCAATCCTGAGCAAATTATTTACATGTGAAGCTGGCTTCATATCAAGTCAGATTCCATTCGTGGTCTTGACTTGTGATGTGCCACAAACTTCACATACAAAATAAAATAAAATAAAAAATAAAATAAAATAAAAAAATTGGTCCGTCCGGTCCGGTCCGGGCATATCCTTGGAACCTGGAACCGACTGCCCGGTTACCGGTTCCAATTTTGGGAACCGGGAACCGGACCGGACACCTCGGAACCGGGAACCGGACCACCGGTCCTAGTTCGGTCACCCTAGTCGCGACACCTCTAAACCCTAAAATCGAACCTAACTCGTTACAGAACAGTACATGAAAATCTTCACAAAGATGAGCGGGCCAGGCTTTTGTAGCCCCTCTTGCATTGCGGGCCTAGTTGTAAAACTAGTAACATCCTAGCCCTAGGAGAAATGATCCTATTACTGAACAAATGATTATGGCATCTAGGGTTACACTTCCCCAAGAAAATGAACAAGACACGTGGCTTGTGGACAACTGTGAGGAAAGGGATAGGGGTCACATGATTTCTTGTCTTCTTCGTAGGACAAGACAAGTGTTGGAATTCGGAAAATGATTCTCATTAACCAAATTTGTCTACTCCTCTCCCTGTCGATCTTGGAATGCATGTTTTTTGTCTCATGTCTTACGTCCTTTTTACCCCCGCACACCCTCCATAGATGCTTTGAAAGCTTAATTTAAAATCTCTCCAGACGGAAACAGAAATTTGTTTTTTCTAACGTGAGAGCGAGTGAGAGAAAGAGAGAGCGGATAACACCGTCGTATACGACGAATAAAGCATTAAAGATGGTAGGAGTCACGTACGGCCTTGATATTCGAACTTTTTGAACCGCATATCTGGAAGTACAGTAAATCTATAAAATGTATTTAAACAACAAGCAACTCATATTCAACTATCCAAACAAGTCTTTGACACGTTATCTGTTAAACTAATTTCCTATAAAATGTTTCTGCATTGTTAGTTTGATTAATACAGTAGAATAATGATTTTCAAGTTTATGCTTTGGTAGGGTAAGTAGGGATCCGAATACAATGTTCTCAAGTGTTTTGTTAGGGTAAGTAGGGATCAGAATTTGAAAGAATCCCCTTTACCGAAAGAATTTGAAAGAATCCTATAATGTACAGAAAATTTACTTTATCTAAAATCCAAAAAATGCCAACAACATGCATGAGTTTTCATCTTTGAGATTTTGAAAACCCCTAAAGGTAACTATTTAAGTTAAAAAGATTTGGAAAACTTAAGCCGACTATGTATATAAGGAGAATTGCCCAAAAAGTCCTAAATCCATTACACTTGTGCCAATTTAGTTTTAAAACTTTTTTTGCCAATTCTATCCTAAAAATTTTACATTTGTGTTAATTTAGTCCCTTTGGCTGACTGACGCTAATGTAGAGCCGCTGATGCTGATGTCGATTACTTTAAATAATATTTTGATATATTTTTTTAATTTTTAATTTTTAATTTAATTTAATTTAATTTTTCTTCTTTCTTCCTCTAGCCGGTTGCCGAGCCCAGTGACTGGCCAGAGGCAAAGGCTGGCATGGTGTGACCTTGCCGATCGCGGGTAATGAATGGGAAGATAGCAAAATTGGAAGAACAAAGGATTTTTAGGTTAGACACATGGAATTGGCTAAGCAATTTCTTCAAACAAATATAGGACCAAAATGTGTGGTTTTATGTCCTACCAATTCTTCCTCCCGATCTATGACCCATCATTCAGATAGATGGAGGTAAGCTAATGAGGTTGGATACTAATGAACTCTATAGAAGAGTTATCTATCGGAACAATACCCTTACCGATCTATTAACAACAAGTAGACCTGGCCGACTTCCGCCTCTCTCTGATCGCCAGGCTCAGTGGCCGATTGGAGGAAGAATGGAGAAAAAATTAAAAATAATGATAAATAAATAATTAATTAATTGTTAAACTATCATTAAAAATTGGCTATGTCGGTTCCGGCAATAATACGTCAGCACTGACCGGCCAAACGGACTAAATTGACACAAATGCAAAAGATTTAGAACTAAATTGGCAAAAAAAAAAATTAGGACTGAATTGACACAGCTGTAATAAGTTTATGACTTTTTTGAGTTTTCTACATAGTACACATCATGTTTTAATAATTCTAGAAGACTACAATGTTGGAACTTAATTTAAAAATTAAGTGGCCTAGTTGTTTGTTAGTGACAAAGTGACAGGATTAAGGGCTGTTGCTCGTCCCTGTTGTTGGCACCTTAACCCTCTTCTCCAAACCTTTGCGTCAACCTTTCTAATGGACTGTTTTAAGACAAATTACCTTTTAGTGAATTGTTTAGGCGTTTAAAATATGCACGAGCCAGTGATGATTAAGCACTAGATTATCCAGAACTACAAAATGGGCGGCTTTGGCCTTTCTCTACTCCAACTCTATAAGGATCTTACACTAGCTCATGTCTTCGATATCGATTTATTAAAATAACTATAAACTTACTCAAACCGATCTATCAAAGTTTGTTATGCTAAGAGATGTAACGGATTAATTGTGAGTATTGGGTATGCCCTACTTTATTTAAATATCTGCTCGTGGTTCGCGATCTTATGACTATTACACCAAATTCGTAGATCGATTGAGATATATATATTATTGCCTGTCGTTCCATTAAGCCTCGATTAGAAAAGAAAGGTTAATTCTAGCCTTGGTCCCAGAACTTATCCAAACATCACATTTCGGTCCCTCGACATGCCCAAATGTCCACATTGTTACCATCAAATTATCAATGTCGCAACTACTCGAAGACAAATTGTTTTTTCCAGATTGTTCGAGTGAAGTAATGTGTCAATATAAGATGACAAGAATGTCTTGTCCGAGTCCGCGATATCGCAAATAGGTGACATTGATTAAGTGATCAGGCACACAAGATGACGAATGGGGAATGATTATCCTTGATTTGTCACAGGACGAAAGGAATTCGAATAAAGGTGTTGTAGCTTTTTATGAGGTGTTCAGTGATTACCCAATTTCGTAGTGTTGAAAATTTAAAATATATATTACCAAGCACATGGTTATATACAACGTACTTCACAGCACAACTAAGCACAACACTATTACCTTTCAACTATAAAATAGACTAAACGGCCTCTAAATCCATTATGAAAGTCCAGATTTAAGATTATAAAATTTTAAATCGAGGCTTTCAAGTGTTAAGCAAAGAAAAAAAAAGGTGCTACATTGAAAATATTGTTAAAATAAGAATATAATTTTGTGGGTCAGTCGGTGCTGATAAATTTTCATCTTTATAGTTGAATAAGTCTATAATTTTATGAGAGGCTTATAAGAACATTTCGATTTAACAAATCCACAATGATGCAAGTAAACAATTAAGACACTTGCTTTGGTAATGACTTCATTGATCCCTGAGTCGATAGCATCAATCCTCGAAGTTCTATTGAGCGGACAATGATATGATCTTTTCGTAGTGTTATTTTAAATGAAGTTATCCTTTTATCTGGCGATACTCTATGGTAAAAAAATAATCTTTGTTCTAAATATTCATCCTTGTTTTGTTGTCCAAACCGGTGGCTCCCATCTTGCGGGTGATCTATAAGTAGCAAGTTTGCTCAGCAGCAAAATGCGCGTCCAAAAAAAAAAAAAGTCTTTCCTAATGGACAGAGGCACTTCATCACCAACTCTTGTTCTGTGTCCTGTAATGGAGCTCAAGGATGAGAAGGAGACCCTCCTTTTTGACCCCTCGCTTCAGAAGCAACCAAACTTGCCAAAGGAGTTCATCTGGCCACACAAAGACCTTGTTCACACCCAAGATGAGCTCAAAGAGCCCCTCATAGACTTGTCAGGCTTCCTTAAAGGGAACGAAGAAGCAACTTCCCAGGCAGCTGAGCTCATCAGGAATGCTTGCACCAACCATGGGTTTTTCCAAGTCATCAACCACGGTGTCGACCTGGGCCTCATATGCGCCGCCCATGATGAGATCGACACGATCTTCAAGCTCCCCATGAGCAAGAAGCTTGCCATGAAGAGGAGGCCCGGAGCCACCAATGGTTACTCCGGCGCTCATGCAGATAGGTACTCATCCAAGTTGCCATGGAAGGAGACATTCTCTTTCGGATTTCACAAGACTGAGAGTTCTGAGCTTGTGGTGGTTGATTACTTCAAATCTGTCTTGGGTGATGATTTTGAACATACAGGGTAAGATCATTTTGTGGTGGCTGATCCCAAGCATCTCACTTACTGGGTGCGGGGCACGGCGATCGAACTACTTTTTTTCATTGTTTTTATTTTACCGATCTATATACTTGCATGTGTCAAGAATTTTCTCCATGTCCATAGGGAAAATAAAGTTGAAAATAGATCAGCCTAGATACAAACATAGATGAGTTGGTCATAGTCTTACAAAATTCAACAATCTTGACAAAATAAATGGCTTGAATTTCCATTCAGTTTCATGTTACCTTCTTCCCTCTTCTCTTAGAGAACAATCCTTCTTTCCAAGTCATTTTCCGCCTTTATTCAGGCCAATCTCATATACCACTACCAATGCATGCATGGAAAAATCTTGAGCTTTATGTAATAACTAGCTATTACAGTCTCTAAAATAAACATGCGATCTTGATCAGGTGGGTGTACCAGAAGTACTGTGAGGCAATGAAGGAGCTAACACTGATGATCATGGAGTTGCTGGCGATAAGCTTGGGGATCGATCGCATGCACTACAGGGACTTCTTCGAGGATGGGCTTTCGTTAATGAGGTGCAATTTGTACCCGCCGTGCATGAACCATGGGCTCGCGATGGGCACCGGTCCTCACTGCGACCCGACCTCTTTGACCATCCTCCACCAGGACCAAGTTGGAGGCCTCCAAGTCTTTACAGGCGATAAATGGCAAGCCGTCACGCCGCGCCGAGACGCGCTCGTCGTCAACATTGGAGACACTTTCATGGTACTTCCTCGCTATTTTTTTTCCCGATTCATGAAATAGAACTAGAATCAGGTCAAAATTCTAAACGTTGATAGATCTAATTTACTGATCCATACAGTAATTTTTCAAGACTTTTTCAAAAGTTATAATACACTCATCCAAATCATCACCTTCTCTAATTCTTTCCCTTACATATAATTATCGTTAGGCAGTACCTCTGTAGTTTTTCGAGTAGCATACAAATTGCCTAAAAACAGGATCGCAATAAGGGTGCGCATGTCAATACTTCTGCTTCAGAAATCAACTTATGATCAAAAATTGATTTTTCTACTCTTACTCAAAAGACAAAGTTGATTTTTCTACTTTTACTTCAGAAACTAATTTCTAATTGGAGAAATTGATTTGGTAACAGTTGAAAATTTCTATTTCTGAAACATTATTAACACAAAATCTTCTGTGAAAAATTAATTTCGAGGGCCAAAATTTTTCTACTTCATTTTAAAAATTTTAAATTTCTTTAAAAATCATTTTTATTATGAAAAAAATATTATTTACTTTTAAAAAAATTATTTTTATTTTTTTACTCTGGCTGTCGGATATGGTAACTTGGCTGCGGCGGCCGGTGCAATGGTCAGCAGTTACTAGCAAGGGACGATGATTGCAATCGGCGATGGTCGATGGTAATGATGATAGGCAATTGGCGGTGCTCGATAGAGGTTGGCGTGTGGCAGTGGTCATGGGTAGCGATGGGTGGAGGGAGGCAGTGGTTGGCGGCAGGTGGCGATGGTTGTGAGGGGTAGCGACAGAGGTTTTTTGTGGCCGGCGATGAGTGATGGTTGACAGCTAGCGATGGTGGCGAGCAGTGATAGGCGGCGGTTGGTGGAGGTCGACGATGGATGGCGGCTAGTGGAAGTTGGCCATGGGTGGTGAGAAGTACTTCTTGAGTTTTTTTTTTTTTCAATCGAAGTTCTTTTTGAGTTAAAAAATAATTTTTTTTTACTTTTCAAATTAAGGGAAAAATAACTTCAGAAGTGAAAATTCACTTCATAAGTAGAAATTTCTTTTAGAAGTATTTTTTTTTTACCAAACGGATTTATACTTCAGAAATTATATTATCAAATGGATTTATGCTCTTTTACATGAGATAGAGACTTAGAGTGCGCATGGGTGGCAGCCGCTAGAGCTAAAATTAATTTTTAAAAGTATTACCATGCGCACCCTAAGTCTCTTTCTCATGTAAGAGAGTCTGACTCGACAAGTTCTTGAATTGGACTAGTGAAATCCTATTTCAACATCCATCATGCCGCAATCGTATATCGATTTGTTTTGCATATGGATATTGTTCATCCTATTCTCATTTCTCCAATTTTATGTGTCCTTCACACGGGCTCATTGTGATTTAAATGTAAGAGAAGGTGTTAAAAGATATTAGATAGGCTTAGGTGCGAAATTATAATAGGATATGTATTCAAATGGCCTCTTTTTATTAAAATCTCAACTTTTGGTTTCAACTTTCTAACAACCGCAAAATTACATTTCCAACGTTTGGAAGATCTTGCACAAGTTAAGATGTTCAGAATTCAATTGCATGGCATACGACAAAGTTTAGGACTTGCGATGTAGATGTACAGGTAGGTGTCCACAATAGAAGGATGAAAAGTTGCTCATCATTTAGCTTCGCCTCTTTATAATCTGCTCAGGTAAACCTATCATGAAAGAAAAAAGGTCGACAAAAGCTACAAACTAAGCGAATCAAACAGGCTTCAAACAATCGGAGCAATTTTAGCTAAAAGTAATCAGCGTGGTCCGGCCAAATAAGTCATCACCGGTCGATTCACATATAGACGACTTGTGGCGCCATTATTGTCCCCTCTTGATACTAAAATTGTACTTCCATTGGTTCTCGGCTTAGTAATGTAACATCTATCATTCTTGACAATGACTTGACGGGTCACGACTCAAACAAAGCATAGAGATGAGATTGGCCGACGAATTAGTCGTGCATCATTAGGTCAAGAACAACGCCAGTAGCTAGACCTCTTCTTTTTCGTCCTGTATTTTAGCTGTTCGGTTGAATCATCGGCCAACTTGTCCTTCGACCGTATGCGCTTGCCAATGAATTTGCATGGCGACGTGGGCACTCGTGGGACCATTAGTTCCTTCACTTTCTTCTCCATAATAATCTAGGGTTTATTCCAGATAAGAGCGTGGTGTGTGAGGAGCTGTAAAAAATTTCACATAAAAACCTAGGATACCATCTAAGGTTTCGATATTTGTCAGTGTTAGATTAGGAAACCACTATCAATAACTGTTTTAATGGCGATTGATGAAGAAAGTACTGGATTGCAGGCGTTAACGAATGGGAGGTACAAGAGTTGCTTGCACAGGGCGGTGGTGGACAGGGAGAGGGAGAGGAGGTCGCTGGTGTTCTTCGCCTGCCCGAGAGAGGACCGGATCGTGAGACCCCCACCGGATCTTATCAGGACCGACATGGAAGCGCCAAGGAAGTACCCGGACTTCACGTGGTCCGACCTCTTCGAGTTCACTCAGAGCCACTACCGCGCTGACGCCGCTACCTTCCAAAGCTTCATCCATTGGTTCCTATCTCCCAAACCCTAAATCTGTCTTTCTCGCTCTCTCTCTGAAATGTTCACCTTATTGTTCTTCTTGCTAGCCAGTTTCTCCTTCCTTGCTTTTTCTTTATTAGTTTTGGACATGCATGGGCTTGGATGCTGGGATCATCATTTGGTTTGCTTATATGTGTCATCACTTTGTCCCATCTCTGTCTGTACAGATTCCCCCAAATCTTCCATATTTTGGATTATTTGGGCATGTATATCATGCGTGTACGTGTTGGTCTATCTCAGTTTCTCGCCACATTATATATAGTTGCGTTTTCGTCTGGTGGTGGTGTTTGTCTTTTGTATGCATGGTCGAGTAAGGACCGCCACAAACGCTTTAGGAGTGTCGCGAAAACCATATTTTCAAAAAATTTAAAATCGTTAGAAAATGGGTTAACGAAGTATTCATATCATATTTCTCGGCAGACAAAAAGAAAATAAAGTGAAACGAAAAAAAAAAGTGACTTTAGATGACGTGCATCCGCTGTTCAAAAGTCGTTTGGCAACACTAGATCATGCTGCAGTTGAGTCTCATGAGCAATCAATAAGGACCTAAAATAAAATTTTATAAAATTATTAGGCTTTTTTTATATTTAATAGTGCACAAAGTTCGGTCCCAATTTTGTAAGCAGACGACGAGCAGGCCCCAATAATCGAGAGTAGTAGGGATATGGTCAAGAATGCGTGTGTGGGACCACTGCTTGATAACGAAGATTTGGAAGGGGTCTACATCATTTTAAGAACTTTTCCTAAGGAATTGCAACATGACCCAGTGGCCATCCTCGTGCAGACTTAACATACGTCTATTTCAGTGTGACATGATTGGACACCTTCCATTCGAGATTGAAAATTGCAAAATCGGCCACCATGAAGTGTTAGCACGTGTGCCCGTCTATGATATGGAAAAGCTTCGGAGAAAGTAGGTGCCCCATCTTGGATTATGCTACATTTTGGTCGGTACATATCTTTTTTTCCTCACTTTTTTATCGAAAACTACAATCCAAGTACGCTAATTGAGATGATTTCACAACGAGAATTTTCCAGAAATTTAATCCACTATGAGTGATCTAGAGACTGTTAAACGCACAATTTTTCTAGTAAACTATATGTAATCAATGCGAATAAATTAATTTGTGAATTCTTTTTAAAAGAAAGATATGTAATACTTGACATGTATAGATTGATCCAGTCGGCACTAAAAATGGCCCCCGTTTTATCATTTTATTTTTCAGCAAAAAGTTTACCGTCTTGACCCCCTGTTAAAAGTTAAGACGTAGTCAAATTCATTACAAAAAAATTATATTCAGATCTACATGTCGATTTTATTTTGTTACGACATTTTTGGCTATATATACCAGGTTCCAGTATGGAGTTCAAGGAAAAAATTCGTGTTATCTGAATATTAATTTTCAAGACTTTACAAGTCTTTTATGGAAAAATTAAGATGAGGTTTTTAGTTTTCCTCGGAGTGAGACTTCATGGTGACAGCAAATCTGAAATTTTGAATACCTTTCGTTCCTGGACCCTTCATTACCTAAGGCAGCATGAACCCCAAAAGTATTTCTATGTCATAAGATCTTTTCATTTTCGGAAAAATCTTGGACTGGATCTTTTCGTGCTTGATAAATAAAAGAGTATGGGGGATAGAAAATGCATTTCAGGTCATTATGGTCAAGATGACTGTTTTCTGCAAACGGTTTTAGGGAACCATATTGGCAAATTTTCATGAATTTATGTGTAAACGCCATTTGTTATAGATCATTTTCCAAAATAGGACAAACAAGCTGTAAATTAATCTTATATATGAACATAATGCAGGATTTGTCTCAACTCTACACAGGTTTGGAGGTCAATCAATTTATATTTTAAGAAGCTAATATAACCTTTCTCTTATGGGGCGTTGATTTATACATAACCATTAACAGGGTAAGCATGGGATCCGCTCCTTTTTGTCTTGGGCCCCATGAATAAATACTACTATATATATTTTCAGTTAATAATTGAATGAGTAAACAAGAGGCTTTGACTGGGTGTTAATTTATGCGAGTCATCTGCTGGACGTAGACTTATTAAGAAGTAAATCAGGATTAAAAATCTCTGTGTCATAATTTTTCTTTTTATTTTTACGCACTTTCCTTGCGTATGGATTGATGCCCGAATCTTAACTTACTCTCGCAAACTTAGTAGTTGAAACTTCACACTTTGAGTTCAACTCTTAGACATTGGGATTGACCTTCCTTGTTCAAACCCATTGAAGTTCAAAGGTCATTGGACACGTAAAGGTATTAAATCATCTTAGTTTGGCTTTCAAAGTTTTATATTCCGCTACAATGTTTAGAAGCGCAATTTAGAAAGTACAGAAACCGCAGGTTCGAATTTCATCAAGAGAATGGGAATGATGAATTTCTTTTCAAAACTTTCGTCCCACATCACTTGTTTACAGATTTATGTAAACTTTTATATAGTATTGGTCCTATTTCTACACCTACTTGGTATATAATTGGAATTTGCCTTCTATATAGTACCAAAGGTAGAGATATTCACCCTAATTATTTTTGATGTACCGACTCACTTCGTTTGTTACTTCCACCCGGTTCCTTCTTCCCCCCAGTTATACTGAAGCAATGCTGTTCCTTGGTCGTTCTATTTTCTACGGCTTATGTCCCTTTCAATGTTCTAAGGGCCTCTGCCTGGGGGGCTACTCTTGCTTTGGACCCCTATCATCTCCTAGCTACATCCAATTTCCTGGTCGTGGGTTGTGGTGTGAACTATGACATATACCGTATACCGATTGCATACAATCAACCTAGGCCCTGCAGCCTCCCCCTGACCTTTATAACTTGTATTCTTCATCTACCATTCAACCTGGGCGGTCATACCACCTCCGACATCGTAAGCCAATGGTCAAACTACCTCTTATCAAATTTTGACCCATACCGGTCCTAGTTGGGACAACCACATCCATCCTCTTTTCCATCAGCCCTCGTGCTTGTGTGGTGGCTGTTGTTTCACAACTCACGGCAATTGTTCTCAGTGGAATTCTTTCTGCTCCTCGAAGCCAAAATGATGCCCCCTCCGGTAATTCTACCTTCCACCCGGTCAAATTCTCTGCAAGCTAACCCCCTCACCTGTGGCTCCACTTCTTCCTGCGGTTTTTTCCTCTGAGCGGTTCATTGTGCCCCATCCCATCACAATTTCTTTGGCCACGCCTTCTCCCCTCCTATGGCCCTCACCCCCCCCCCCCCCTCCCCAATCGCAATTTTCACTGTGGCATTGCCCTCATGCACCTAGTAGTCCCCTTTTATATGATGAAATCTATGCTTTTTCCTTTGCCCCCCCCCCCTGAACACGCCGCGCCTTGCATATCCGAACGGGATGCCGTTTTTTCTTCCTTGCAACACCCGTTCGCTGCTATTGTTTCATCACCCACAGTGTGGCATCAAACTCCTATGACTCATAACTTGGTGCTGCGGGCTTTCCTCTACCGCACTAGCCCGCTTCTATTCTCCCAGCAAATGATAGCTCCCCCCAGTTAATTTATATACAAGGTCCCCCGTTCAAATTGCGTAGGATTAACCTCCTACTCTTATTGGAGAACTTTAAAATGGATTTATCATGTCAGTTGCTCTTTTGCTCGTCCAATCGTGTCAAGATTCGCAAAAGCAATTGGTCAGTAAGAAAGGTCGGACACGTCATCCTTCACTACGTTGGCATTTGTTTTTTTTGTTAATTTTGTTGTTCTCGACACGTTGTTTTGCCGTACTCCCTACTTGGAAATTTTGCCTTTTTTCTCACTTTGTGATTTTCTTTTCTTTTCTTTTTCTTTTTATTTTCTTATATTTTTGTAGTTTCGACAAATTCCTTGCGGGGGTTTAAGCAACCGAATTCAACATTGCAGCCCGCTTTACCGGGGCCAAAGTTTCCGCGATTATCTTAACGGGACTTGACACGAGCTAAAATGGCAAAGGCTCCAAGACAACAGCCCGAGTCTGTTGCGAAGATAGCCATCATTTTGAGGTCGAGAGGGTAGCACGGAATGGTTTGAAGGGTATATCCGAGTACGAGCGACGCTGAAATACAATAAAATACAGACGAAGAAAATTAAAAAGGGCTCAAAGTCCGATAGATTTTCTCAAATAAGAGCCCCAAATAATTTTATTTTCAAATAAAAGCCATGAATTTGAAACTACTTGTTTCTTAAATAATTGACTCCTAAAGTTGATCTTTATTCAAATAATAGCTAAAATGCCATACACACCAAAAATCTCAAAAAAGAGAATTGAGTTCCAAGGGAATTTTCAGCTTTTCCCTATTTGATTTTTTCTTTTTTTATTATACTTTATTTTTTATTTTTTAAAAAAAAACATATGAAAAAAGAAGCCCACAACAGGTTGGGAAGCATAGCCCAACATTGGCGGGGGGCTGCTCGATGAGGGCAGCGAAGGGGCCATAGGGTTGCTGACAGCTCGGCGAGGACTGGCGACCCCGCGCTCCAATCCAAGAAGAGAGCTTCACCCGCTCCTAATTGGCGAGGGCTGACCTTACCCCCATCGACTGATTGCACCGACCCCCCCCGTAGTGGGGGGAGGCAGGCCTACCGTGTGTGGTGATTTGTTATAATTTTTTAAAAAAAGGGTTTGTAAAAACACATAAAAAAGAAAAAATTCAAATGGAAACAAGTTCTATCCAACATAGAAAAAGAAGTGAGTGGGACGGAGTTCAACATATAAGTCGTGTAAAAGGTCTCTACCCCCTTAATTCCAAGTAGGGTTCTGGGGTACTGGCTTTTGACAAAACACCCCACAACCCCCGCCCAAACAACCACCGTTAGTCACCTGTCTGACCGGCGCTGCGATGGCCATGCGACTCCGCGGTTAATTTGGGAAAGAGGCGAGACGACGGTCGCATAATCCAACCGGTCCCACCCTCACTTCATTTATCCACGTAGATGGGTCCCACTTCCCCCCCCCCCCCCCCCCCCCCCCCCATCCCAAAATAAACTAATGTGTCTTCGACTTCGACTTAAATCTAAGTAGAATTGCGCCTTGCAAATTTGAAAACGCCCCCGCACGAATAAATTCTTAAAACTTATAAATTAACGCAGAAAGCCCTTACACTAAACTTATTAATTTACCTACTAAAACATCCTGACGTGACATCGTTTCATAATTTTTTTTTACTCTACTGCTTGGAACTTGTTTTTTATTTTCTTCTCCACTCTTCTTAATTAGATTGAAAAAACAAAAAAGAGTGTAATTGCAAATAATAGAGCAATGGGGATCTGTCGATCGAATACAGCCAAGAGCTTGACCCTAATGTGGAGGGCCCACCCTTGCCTAGATCTAGACAAGGTAAGTGGCGCACCAATTTGGCCAATGGGCAGCAACAACGGTAAATAAGCACAAGAATAAGAAAACTCTATGAGTGGGATCACTGAAGTTTAGAAAAACTAGTCAGTGTTTTCCCTTATTACATTGATCCGTGCATGATATGAATAATATGTTTCCTTTTGCATATAACGAGCAGGTTTGGTGTCAGGTTTAAATTCAGGGCAATTTGACTTAGTACACTTGCCCTGCATCTTAGTAGTGCCATATATATAACTGGTTTGGTGCATTTGAATACTAGTCCTAAAACATTATGAAAGAAAAAAATCTGGGTCGGTCGAAAAGATGGATGATATTCATCGATCAACGTTGCAGTTAATGTTTTTTTACTTCAATCTTTAGTTTTCTTCCTGTCAATCTAC
>JAGVVM010006602.1:0-26927 GCA_019149425.1 Psidium friedrichsthalianum
GGGAAATTCCAGTAAAGTAACCATCATCGACAGGGGTGATAATTGATTATGAGGGTCATCAACTTGGGTGATGCAATGCATTACTTGAGGTCATTTGACTCAATTATGCAGTAAGTTTGAACTCACGTGTCCTCAACTTGATAACCAAAACTCGTACTGACAGTGTGAGATAACCATACCTTTAACAACTAATTCATATGTATAGTGTGTTTGTAATATATGAAAATGCGCTATGAAATATTTCTAAGTTTTATTACTCATGAACTTCCCGCCCTCAAAAGTAGAAAGGCATATATATGCATGAGCTATTTGAGTCGAGTGTTTTTTAAATATTGAGTCAGTTTGGGTCAACCTATACTTGAATTATACAAACTCGCTAAAATTTTAGAGTAAATCAAGGCAAACTTGAGTTCCGACCAAAAAAAAAAGAGGCAAACTTGAGTAGGCAAACTTAAACGGATCGTATGAAAATGAAAGGTTAACACAATTATGTGCTGCTATGTGTGAAACTTGCTAATAACACTAGTAATGCGATTATGTCGTGAAAGCTGAAAATGTCTGATGCTTACTCCTATTAAATCTATTCTTCTCTAGCCTATTATGTTTTCCTCGTAAGAGTACCTTGTTCTTCCCTAGCGTAAAAAGGCTTAATATTCTGTTCCATGTGCATGCCTTGTTGATCTTTTCAATTTTCGTTATGACGTTTGTGAATATGCCAAAGGGGTTTTACTTTAGTGCAGTATGATCCAGATGAACCTGGTTCATGTTGCTCTGGATGAGATGGTTGATTGATGAACAGTACTTTCAAATACAACTTAAAGCAGGTAGGCTCATGCGAGAGGGCCACTGCGCCTATTCTGGCACTGATTGTGGAACTTGCAAATTCGACAAGTCCAAGGTTGCCGAATCAGTGGCCAACTTCAGCATTGTTTCCTTGATGAAGATCGAATTGTGGCAAATCTGGTAAAGAATGGGCCTCTTGCTTGTACATGACCACAATAGAGATTGTTTTTCATTTTTTGACTAACATAGCATGTTACATTACTGCCTGGTAATTCACCCGACTCTTCCTTGCTTGGAACAGTGGCTATCGACGCTGTGTTCAAGCAGGCATACATGGGGTTTTTCGGTCGGCTATATATTATTCTGCAGGTTATGCTTCCGTTAGAATGAAGGGTACAAGCGTTACTGGATCATAAGGAACTCGTGGAGAGAACTGGGGAGAAAATGGATACTACGAATTTTGCGGGGGCGCAATATCCGTGGAGTAGACTCATGGTCTTGACTGTGGCTGCTGTTCCGACCAATGAAATGAATTAAGATTGGGCTGATTAGTGTTACTGATGATTGTCATCACTATCCATGAACTATTGATGTATTATTGTTGTTTTCTATTTTTAGGTACTCGAGAACTCAAATGCTATGGGTGAAATGTCGGTGTCGTATTAGCTTTTCTCTGATTGACAAAGTAGGTCCAATATCCTACGTAACGGGCCCTCATAGCTAAAAAGGCCCATGCTCGTCAACAGACTGAAGCCCGGCCCTTTGTCTGGACCGAAGAGACCAAATCGCGGAGCCAATATGCCCAAAGTCCCTTCAGCTCGCTGTGTCAGCCCCAACCTGTGCCCGTTGTATAGAACCAAGCTCCGGCCAATTTGCCGGAAGTCCGGCCCGTAACTAGGCTCAACTAGGGCTCATTAATGTGGGCCTAGGCCCAAAGTGTGGCCGTTTAGAGGCCCAACGTGCAGCCCACTTTGAGGCTGAAAGTCCGGTCCATTTGTGCCAAAATGCTGCCCCAGCCCAAATTCGGCCCATTAATTAGTCTAAATTCTGGCCCAAAAGTACCCCGGATTGGGCTCAACATGCGACCATTCACTGGCCCAAACGCACAGGCCATTTTCAACTCCATAGGCCCATTAATTCCACCCAAAATGGTCCATGAACGAGGCCCAACAGGGCCCATATGGGCCCATTGAGAGAGACCCAACGCGGCACCCCTATTTAGGCTCAGCACTGGCCCATTGCTTCGGACAAACAGGACTAATACCCGCCCATTTAAGTAGGCCCATCTCATCCCTTCTCAGGCCAAGAAGTGGCCCAATATGCGTTTTGGCCCAATAAGGGCCCATTTAAGTGAGCACTAACATAAAATTCAGCCCGTTTGCGGCCCAGAACTCGCCCTATGTGCAGATCATTCTTAGGCCCAATAAGGGCCCATTTAAGTGAGCACTAACGTAAAATTCAGCCCGTTTGCGGCCCAGAACTCGCCCTATGTGCAGATCATTCTTAGGCCCAACGATTGGCCCATTAAGTCGGCCCGAGCTTAAATTTGGCACACCCAACGGGCCCAAATATATAATTCGACCCGTTTTGAAGCCCAACACTGGCCCATTAGAGAGGCCCAACGTACATATCATTTTGAGGCCTAACAGGGCTAAAGCTTGGCCCATAAGTCCGCGCAGGACTTTCATTTGGGGCGATTTGGCACAAAGTCTGGCCCATCAGGGAGGCCACAAATCCTTTTCGTTGTAGACCGCAAGTGTCTGACTTATTTAATAGGCCAAGGCTGGGCCCATTAGACTAGACCTACGGCCCTGTGGGGTCAGGTCTGTCAGCTGGTGAGGCCCAACCAGAATTTGGCTAAATTTTCGGCCCACATTGTAGGCCCAAACCGTAGGCCATCATCTCGGTCAACACTCCATATTTTCCACCAGAAAAAGCCAATCCCGGGCATATTGTCTGGGCCCGACAGGCCCAAACTAAGCCAGAGCCTACCCCACTTTTATTTCGACGAGGCAGAGGCCACTTTTCAAAGATTTCAAACTTTTTGTGTGTGACATTATTCCTGTTATTTTGTGTTTTTCCCCATATTTTTGCCTCCCAAGGGACCCATTTGTGCGCTCATTCCGACTGATTTAGAATGGGTTAGTAGGGGCTGATTCAAGGAGGCTTTCTTACATCTCTCCAGTTCAGGAATTGGACTGTTAAAATCTTGGTAATTTCAAGCTTGCTTTACCTTGGAGAACAACAATACTTAAAGCGACCTAATCGAACCAGGCCCAGTGCTGCATCAGTAGGAATCAGTACTGTTCCTCATCACTGGGAATGTACAGAACTCGAACCAGGTCCAGTGCTGCCTAATCAGTACTCATCCTCATCACTGGAAATGGATAGAACTCAAACCAGGTCCAGTGCTGCCTCAGTAGGATATAGTAGGAATCAGCACTCATCCTCATCACGGGGAATGGATAGAACTCGAATCAGGCCCAGTGCTGCTGCATCACTAGGACTGTAGAAGTCATCGGTACCCACCCTCATCACTGGGAATGGAGAATTTCCCTCGCAGAACTTTTTGAAACTCCACCAAGTGAAGTCGCTGGGGATGGAAGAAAGTGCGCCTCCATCACCAGCAATGCGCCAACAGTTGCACAGACAAAGACCAACAATGAGAATAATCACATTATCGAACCTGTATCACATCATACCAGTTCCAAAGATCACGAATCTGATGCAATAACAGTACCCATCGTTTCAGCTACACCTAATGGTTTTCATTACATCCAGCATCCCCTTGTGTTCCCAGGAATGCGAGCGCAAAGCCATTTCTAACTAATGAAAAAAGATGGTATCTTTATAAGAAGGTGCACATGGCAGGTCCACTCCAGTGTTAATAATGCCCACAAGATCTTAAATAACAAATGAAGAGTTTACCAGCGAAAGACGCATCTTAAAAGACTGCTGCAAAATATATATCAATAAATATGTGCAGAGTCCAAAAATCAAATAGATAATTTACTTGGCTAAAAAATAAAGGAAAACATACCTCTTCATGTTGCTTCTTCAGAAGAAAAGGCTTTCGAAACAGCATCCATGGCACAGAAACAAGGGCAAGCAACAGTAGCATGAGCTGGAAACGGAACTAAGCATCATTTCATTTATACCCAAAACTCCGAAAAGAAAGATGCATCAGAGCTAAAATAACTCAAAAGGTTTTAAGCAGTAATCGAGCTTGAAGCTTGAAAATATCAAAGACTACAATTACCAGGTATTCAGGCAATTGCCAAAGAATTTGGCGCAAAAATAGCTCAATATGATTCCAAGATTCATTTGGGCCACACCAAGCAGAATTGATATTTTCATCTTCAAAGAATTAAGAAATGGTAGCTTGTTTCTTGTGCCATGCCAAGAAGGATCCACAACAAAAGAGCATGCGTCACAAGCTTTAATTAAGCCCGCTGTTGTGGCATCCCTGTGAAACAACACTAGATGTTATAAAGTGAATATGCTCCTGAAAGTAGAAGAAAGGGAATCAATTAAGGATATAACTGTTAACCTGCAAGACAAATCATGGCATGAATATGCCGAGGAGCAAATATTTCAAATTGAACTGAAAGAACTCAGTATAGATCAAACCGGTGTAGGTTGAGGAGATTGCCATGATCAAAATAACATAACAGCCACCGAAGGTCATCTCTCTGATGTCTCCAAGTTTCAGTTATTGCCAATATGAGTGAAAATATTGAGTTCAATGCATGGGAACATAAAAAGTACCACTTCGGCTGCTTTGTCAAGATTGTAATGGCATCTTTGATGGCCAAACTAATGAAGGCTTAATTTGACAAGAAATATAAATTCGGACATCTCTTTGATAAGTTTTGAACAAGGTATTTTCATAGAAAGCACACATTCATGTTTTTTGGGACATTTGGTGAAAATAAGCAAAGCCGAGAAAATTATCATTGAGATTTTCTTCCGAGACTTTCTTGATACAACAACATCAACATCAACATCACCTTTATCCCAAACTAGTTGGGGTCGGCGGTCGATGAACCCGAAGTGAAAAGCTTAAAATATACTTAAAGAAAAGAAAAAATATGATACCAAAAATAAATAAAAATTAAAAATTAAAAAATTAATAATAATAATGAAAAATAGAATTAAAAATAAAATAAAATAATAAAAAATGAAAAAAAATAAGGAGTAAATAATAAAAATAAATAGGAATAGAAATAGAAATAAATAGAAATGACTAAGCAGGGCACTCTGGAACATAGGAAATTGCCAAAACATACAACACTAATTAGTGGCTCTTTCCCAAAGGCATAATTGCAGATAGATAAATACCTCTGGGATAAGCTTTAAAAACTAGTGGCCTTCAGAATAGAAGATATTCACAGAAGGAAATTCTGTCATCCACAACAACAAGACTAGTCTCAAAGTTCGAACATTTTAATTGTTTTTTCTATTATATGCGGCACAGTTAATATTGAAATGAGCATTAATCCCAGCTCACAAGAATACATTATGCTCACTGCAGGATGATTTAACCAAACGAACAGTCCTTGAGCAAATATAAATTATCAGGCAATCAAGCTTAAGGATCTTATCACAAATTTAAGAAACCGGCCTCGCCCATGTTAATAAAGGAAAATAAGGAAGTTTCAACGAGTTCCCACTCACCAGAAATCTTTATATAATTTGCCAAAAAGCAAAGATGAAGGATTTCTTTTGAAAATTTGCTCGAA
The DNA here is from genome assembly GCA_019149425.1 of Psidium friedrichsthalianum. Taxonomy (NCBI): domain Eukaryota; kingdom Viridiplantae; phylum Streptophyta; class Magnoliopsida; order Myrtales; family Myrtaceae; genus Psidium; species Psidium friedrichsthalianum. The sequence goes on from JAGVVM010006602.1 coordinate 5,526, forward strand.
CTACGATACAAGACATAACTTGGATTTGTATATTACGTGACAAGAAAGCTCCTTTTCCCTAAATATGAACACTAATGTTGGAAATAACAGGCATACCCCATGTCCCCAATCGTCAAAGAAGACAGCAAATAGGAAAGGGAATGTAATTATTGCATATGCGCCAGGATTCACTTCCTGATATATAGCCACCCTGCATAATCAAAAGCAGCAGTAACCTTATTAGCATGCAACTGAACTTCATGGAGTATATTAGACTAATAGAGAGACACCAAGACTTCAACTAGCAAAAAATCAAAATGAGAATACTATCACACAATGCTACAAGTCAAATCACATTTTGCAACTTCAAAAATATCATTAAAAGTTACCACACCTTCAGGGTTAAAAAGAAATTTTAGACACCGTACCCATCTGTCGATCCTAAAGACAAAACATTTCTTCAAAGATGTGAAATATCTGTGCAAATGTAAAATTGGGGAGACAAAATAAAATAAAAAATTTTCAGTCAGTAAACTGTGGATGTATAACAAGATACTTTCAATACAATACTATCAAAGCTTGCTAATAACATAATTTTGCTGATCATAATAATAACTAGGCCTACCAAGTGGCTCCACTGCTCATATTGATTTTCAATTGTCTACGTCAAGATGCCAATGCATGTGTAGCATCGATAGTGGTATCAGAATCTTAGACCAACTTGCTGTGAGAGAGAAAGGAAGACACATGAATCTTTGACCAAAGTTATTACGTAGTATCAGAATCTTAGACCAAAGTTTCTAACAGCTTAACCCAGACTTTTTTATTTAACGGACATCAATTGCTAGAAAAGAGAAAATGAAGTGAAGGAAATCAAAGTAGAGAGTATGATATTTAGCTGTTAATGACGAAGGCTTCTGTACCAGAGCAGTATAAGACCTTTGGAAGGGGCTTTCGCAGCATTGAGTGGCAAGGGACAATTTTATCATAATAATAAAACTACAGACAAATATTATCAAATATTATGTTTGAAAGTTCAAATACAACAACAAAAAGAGAGGTCACATGTCTACCCTAAACACTGATTGTCACATTTGCCTGTCCAGCACCATAATAACCAAAAGAACCAAAGAAAACCGTCAATGTATAACTCATGCAATACAAGCTCGATATGCTTGCATATCATCTAACAAGTGAAGGAAATAATTCTCCTGCAAATTATCACTGCAAATGAGATCCTATTTTCCTAAATCAGAACCACGTGATACCAAGAACTCGGACATCATGATTAATGACTATTTTATACCCATAAACAGCCATGGAGTAGGAAGTGATATCAGAGCTCATGTGTGATGTCCACATCATTCCTGCTTCATGATATCCTTTCTCAATCACAATGAATTATGTACCAACTTCTCTAACTTCTATTCGTTCTCTTCGTTCTCCTTCACTTCTGAAGAAATTAGCCAGAAGTAGTGCACAATCCAGAGACTCTTTGTGCATTTGAAATAACCGGTACTCACATTTTACTCCACTAGTTTCTCTGACTACAGCTAGATTTCTACCAACATAAGGATTTCCTAGGGCAGCTCAAACAAACGGCCTCAGCCACACAACAGGATGCTGCAGCAAATACACTAGCGATGCAATTACGGCAAATCAAATACTCAATTCGACTCCAAACAAACAATTATCAATCCTAAAACGTTATCAACTAAAGTTTCCAAAAGCCTAATAATCACCTCTTAGCCTAACATGTCCACAAACAACAGAAGGCGATAGCAAAAACCCTCGCCCATCGCGAGAACCTTCAGCAGCGGGAACGGGGGAGAAACAATCGAATCCAACTGGCCAGCGAAATAAGATCGAACGAGCAATCCAAAAAAGAGAACAGACGGTCCAATCGGAGGTGAGGAATAGAAGCAGGAGGAAGAAGAAGAGGAGTAGTACGCGCATGGAGGAGGCCGAGGTCGCCGAGGTAGGAGAAGGTGGGGGGACGATGACCTGGACCAATTGGATCGACTCCGACTCGAACAGATCCATCGGAGGACAACATCCTCCTCCTCCGCCACGCCCTTTCTGCCATTACTCGATTCTTCTGGATTCCTCTCTCGATCTCAAACTGTCCCGCGAGGAACTGAGATGGCTTTGGAATTTAGCACCGCACTCCGTTTCTTCTCTGGCTCGCTCCTTCAGTGATATCTGATTTTCTCTTTTCTTTCCTTTCTTTTTTTTTTTTTTTTAATTTTATTTTTAATGTATAACAAATTCCAAAGGAGACGGGTGAGTATTTTTTTTTTTTTTCAGAAAGGAGATGAAGGATTTTTTTTTGAGGTCAAAAGATGAGCGACTTTGGAAAGCTAATTATTTTCCACTTTTACGTGTATTTTGGGTTTTGGTCTTCCAAGCGGGCTGAGATTGAGGAATGCATCCGCACAAAATGAACATAGATCCATTTCTTATCTCATATTTAATTGGTTATATAAGTTACTTATACTTAATAAATGAAGTCATAAACGGTTTAGAATTGTAAAGTCCAAAATTATATGTGTATTTAAATGGGTTTGCAATTCCTTAGATTTTACCTATCTTTATGACTCTCTTTTCACTCTTTTTCATTCTCACTCGTTCTTGTATTCGCTCATTCCATGCTCTCTACTCAAATTGGGTATGAGTTTTTCTATATTGACTTAAATATGGAAATATTTTAGCAGCATGGATTGGACAAGATATGTATCACTAGATTTGTTTTGCATAAAATGAAACAAAAAACGTTTAAAATTTATTAATTTAGCTCGAACCTATTTTCGATTCGATTCGATCTGACCCAACCGTTTGATGGGCTTGTAGTAGTGCAGATAATTTGTACCCATTATCATCATTTTGTCATGATATTACAAAAGCATTTTAATCTTCACAAGTGTGTTCTTTGTACCAAAAACATTGATGCACTTCAAGAATTAATTGAAATTAAGTTATTTCTTACATATACGGCTTGAGTAATCCATCTTATAGGGTATGAATCTTTCTTCATTCTCTCTCGCCCTCACTCGATCTTACGCTCACTCACTCTGCACACTTATCTCAGTTTGGATATGAGTTAATTTAGATTAAATAAAATAATTGGTTAATACGGGATTCGATATGAGTCATTTGCATTATAATAAATGGGTCATAAGCAGGTCAGATGGATCTATTTGAATCGGATCATTTATGATTTGACTCGAATTATTCATTTGATGGGTCTAGTTGAATCCAAGCGATTGAAGACGGCGGGTTGGATCCATGTGTTTGTAGAACGTACAGACATGTATACACCGATTTTCTAGTTGGCAGAGGTAACGAGGAAAGAAGACAGTCGAGTTCTCAGATAGCCAAAATACATTCATAGCCTATGTACCGGAAATAACTATGATTAGCGTTTACATTCATAGTCGAGTTCTCAGACTGCCTTGTGATCTGCTGGACCAGCTTGCATTATGAATGTTGTAGGTCCAAGTGCTTGACTTAACGACAGCGATTTAGGAAAGTCGAGGAGTCGATTGCGAGGTTTATTCTTGGCATGCAATTTGAAATTTGCAGGCTCTCCATGTACGAGGATTACGGTTTTTATTGGTTTTCACTATATTCTCTTTCAGCTGAATTTCTGTTTTTATTTTTCCGCAATCTACTAGATGAACTCAGTTAAACCCAGATCTCTAATACATTACGCAGCAGTGAGTATAGGTCAGTCAGCAGAAATCTATTATTATGTGTCGAAAAGTACGGATTATTTCCCCGTACCAATAAATTTCAATAACTATCGGTAAGTGTCGGAAAATTTTTATGAAAAAAATGACTGGCAACTTTCTTTCCCTTGCATGGCTTGCTTTTAAGCTTTGGCCAGAAACATCATTCAGTTCGACCTCGACGCGAAATGCATGCACATGCATGAAAACAAAGCTCCTTTGCATGCAGTCGCTATTTTCGCTCCTTCCTTATGGTGTTGAGTTCGTATATTGTTGAGAGTACTTCAGGACTAGAATACTGAATCATCAGGTAGACATGGGAAATCGTGTCATTAAGATGGTCTGGCCAGTGGATTAGTTGAATTACGCAAAAGCTGGCTCGAACACCAGTCGAATGCTTAAACGAAAAAAATCCAATGTCTTTTATTCAATAATATACATAACCACATAATTATGTATGCAAAAATAATTTCGCAAAAGAATTCAAAATATATAAAATTTCAACCACCGTGTGTGAAACGGAGTTTTATCGGTAATTGTATATGAAATCATAATAAGTTTTCCAAAAGCAATAAGAAATATTGGTCGAATTATGAATTCATGATATATTTTCAGCCAACTGGTAACTTTGGTCACTTTTTAATATCTACGTGGTTCGGCAAACCAAACCGGAACTCCGGTCACTAATATGCCACCAGCCGCCACCTTTCTCTCACCCATCGGAACTCCCAACTCCGGCTGCGACTCCGGCATCATGTATGCAGGAGCTGTCAATTTCACCGAAATATTGATAATACCGTTACTTATACCATAATTATCCCTCAACCTATAACTCAGAAAATGCAAATAATTTTCCGGCGTAAGGCCGCCAAGAATATCCGAAACCGGTATTCTCACTCCACCAACCAGCTTATGATCGCGCCATGACGGCCGCTTGCAATGGACTTCCACGGTAATAACCCCCCATGCAATGGCACGTCCAAGAAGAGCTTCTCGTTCCATCTAGGGTTTGTTCCGTCCTCCGCCGCTGGTTTTGTCATGCAGTGGTGGTCAGAGTCCGCTCGGACTACCACGATGGCGTTCTTCAAGGGCTTCTTGTGGAATCGTAGGTCTTCGCCGGATATTGCGGTAATCTCAAAACGTCGCTTCATTTTCTTTCTCTTGCAACGTGTCTCCACTCAAAGGGTACGTGAAGATCAGAACGTGGGATGCGAAGATGAGACAGAAGGATTGATGTTGGTGCAAGATGAAAGCATGAGCGAGTGTTTATATAACGGACGCGTGCTTTTTATTAGGAAACAGACGTGAAAGGGCGGTGAAGGAGGTGAGTTGTTTCTCTTACGTTCGAGTTCATGGTTTCGACTGAGTTGACGCCGTTGAACGGTTATCTTTGAGTCGATGATTGACTTTTCTGTGTGCAGGAGCTGGCGCAAGAGCGAAGACTTTGATTGGTCTTAGTTTGTGGATTGTCGTTGTTTACAGGGGATGATGATGACGCGTGCAAGCATTTCTGTGCATATGGCGTGTGCTTTGGAGTGCAAGATTTTTCTAATCAAGCATTTACCTTCTTAATCATGCGTTTAACCCTATTAAATGAATCGCAAAAATTAGCAGTTGGGTCACCATGAACTTTCACGAGATGCAACGTTTTTACTCGGGGAATCTCCAACTTGCAAAGGTTGTGTTCCGCGTGCGAAGCGACCGAGGCAAGAGCTCGGATCGCAAAGAAAAGACAAGAAGGAAAGACAAAAATGGAGTCTGATTGCTGTATTTTTATGGATTGAGGGAAAAACGAATTTTTATTCATTAAAAAACTTGTGTTATTATACTCGTTGGCCACTTGCCGGTGTATCTCTTGAGGACGAACTTACATGCGAGACAAAGCAATAAGAAATACCCTGCATGCAACATATATTACCGGTTCATTAGAAACTTTTTAGAAAAGGTTTCTTTTTTTTCCTAGGAAGAATTATCAAAAAAGCCTAAAGCTATTGCAATTTTAATCAATTTAATTCATTTGACTAGCCGGCGCTTTGGCGTGGCTAATTTTTTAATAATATTTAATTTTTTTTACATGTTAATGATTTATGTTCTGCCTTTTTTTTCCTGGTTTGGACAGGCTATCTCCTATCGACAAAGGGCCTGCGAGACCTCGTTGGTGGCTTATAGCCTCCCAAAAAAATGCAGAAAAATATTATTAAAAAATTAATTTTTTTAAAAAATATTAAAATAGTATTTAAAATTTGTAATGCTAATGCAATTGGCCAAATGGATTGAATTAGCATAATTGCAAAAGGTTTAAGACTGATTTGGTAAAAAAAAGTCTAAAAATTAATTGGCATAATTACAATAGGCTTATGATTTTTTGGTATTTTCTCCCTTTTTCTGTGTACCTGTTTAGAAAACCCAAAATAAGACATGGAATGACTCGGTCTCAAGGAGCGCGTGTCGCTCTAGTCATGAACGCAGAACCATGTGGGTCAAAGTCGGCCGTTTTGGCGTAATTTTCTACCAAATTGACGGCCAGAGGGTCATGCAGAGATTTCAAATTGTTGAAATAGAGCTGGAGCTATTAGTACGACGAATTTTCGGGGAAAATGTTTTATTGCGTGTCGGCTAGATTCTGGAGCCCCGTTTGAACGACAGCGTCAAGCAAACGGATAAGGTCGCCCGACCCGAAGAAAGTTCAGCACATCCTCGAACATTTAAATAATACTCCCCTCGACGTTTCCGACGTTTCTCCGAGCGCATGTTCGTGATATTACCGGCAAGTTTCCGTGCACCAGAGGGCATACTTATGTCATTTTGACGCAGGACTTAGTGTTCATATGGACTTTCGATTGCCGTTAATTAAGGGTATAACCTGGCCCATTATGTTACTGCAAATTAAAAAAAGGCGTCTGTGATTGTTCCAGAAGAAATGAAACAAAAGATACAGTAGACTTAGAAAATTTATTGCATGAGGTCTACCTAATGCTAGATGCAGAGACACATAATAGATCGATATAAACATCATGAACTGTTTCGCAACAAAACCTGTTGTTATTGATACCTTCTTCTCAATTCTTTTTGGGATAAAGTTCAATTACAAGGTATGAATGACCCAGAAAACACTTGATTATGATGAACTTTGTAAGTTTTGTTCAACAAGTTTAGTAATGAGCAGAGTTTTATAACTTGCTTTCTCACGCACTACTTAAATGCGGTGTCCATTTGACAACAAACTCTCTCCATGCTTGTGTTATGTCCTTTATTAGGTGTGTCAATGGTTTGGTTAGATTTTTTAGCAAAATCGAACTGTTAAATGTGCGTTTGAACTGAACCGAATTCCACCTCGAATTAAATATGAACTGAACAGAAAATTCGATTCGGTTTTTCTTCTCTTTTTTGTTTTGTTTTTGTTTTTTGCTTTTATCCTCCATAGCTCAAAGCCTTAGTGGCTACTGGAAAACGATTTGGGTTTTGCCGTCGTCACAAACCATTACCTTTGTGTTTTTTTTTTTTCCCAAACACCAAACAATCATCATTACTTAAGACCGAGAAACCGGTATCCTCAATTCGAGTGACGAGTCCAACGATGGAACGGGAGTGCGCGTGCAGTGTGGGAAGACTCGGGAGGGGATTGAGCGATTGCGGAATGAGGCGCCGTGATGGAAGGAAGAAGAGAGGAGAATTTTGAAAGGGGTGAGAAGAAGAGATAGCTTGCATAAAATGGGGAAGTTACTAATTAAAAAAATCTTAAATCTATTGTAATTATGCCAATTTAGTTATAAATCTCTTTTTTTTGCTGATTGAGTCCTAAATCTTTTTTAATAAGCCAATTTAGTCTATTTGGCCGGTAGCGTTAATGTGGCAAATTTTTAATAATATTTTATTAAATTTCAAAATTTTAAAGTATTTTTATTGAATTTTTAATTTCTTTAATTTATTTTTTAAAAGGTTTGGGTGGGCAGCCTTGCCAGCGCAAACCCAAAAAAAAAAAAGAAAAGTAAAAAAAAGGACAGAAAAAGTTATTAAAAAAATTTTAAGTTATGAAAATATCATTAAAAAATCGTCACGTCAGTGCCAGCCAGCCAAAAAGATTGAATTGGTATAATTGCAAAGCTTTATGACTTTTTTGGTAATTTCCCCTCTAAAAAAGACAAAATTATAGTTATTTCTTTATTATCCGAACTGAAAATTGAAATGAACAAATTGTTTGTTTCAGTTCTTAATTCCATTTGATTTTTCAGTTCGGTTCCAACACCCTTATTTTTCTAGAAACAACTCGCTCATATGCAATTAAATAGGTATACCTGACCAATTATGTTACTGTGGATCGACATTGACCTTATAGAAGTTTCCACATACAATTGAGCTTTTTCTTCACACGTCACTAGCCCACGTTCTGCATTCATTCTCATCTTCTACCAATGTACATTTACCTTTTAATTTCGCCTTGCATTTACTAACTCTTATGCAAAATTACTAGCTTCCCCCTTAAGAGATTTTTCAAATTTCTCCGGTCAAGTTATCAATTATAGTTTTCGGATACCAACTCTACTCTGATTTGAGTTAGCTACCAATGCTTATTTGGTTTCCCTACCTACTTACTTTTTTATGGGGTTATTTAATCGAGAGAAAAAAAGTTGGTAATTTACTTTGATAAAGATTGGTAATACAATATAATATTGATCAATTTAAGGCGTTGGCCGAAAACGAAGATAAGTTAGTAAAAGATAAAACAGAAGTTGGTAGTTTTGAAAAGCCTATAAAATGTGGGTAAGCAACATAAACAGGAGTTTTCTATCAACAAAAAAACATAAACAGGAGTTAGCAACTCAAATTTGGTTGGTTCTTAATCGTAGAAATGATTGTTCAGTAAAGCAAGTAAAAGAGGAAAAAAAACATAAGGTAACTAAATGGATAGTTGGTAAGCAAAATTAGCTGGTTCGGAAAATAGTTGGTAAGTTATTCAAATAAAATTTGATAATTTCATATAATTTGTAAATTTAAGGAGTTGAAAAGAAACGTAAATAAATCTTAGTAATAGATAAGTGAATTTTTTTTTGTCAAAGATAATAAAAATTGGTAATTCAAAAAAATCAAATACGTTGATAGCTAACTTAAACAACTTTTGTTAAAATAAAGCTAGTTAATAACTTAATGAGAGAAAAGTTGCGATAAGTAAGGCCAACAACAGTTGTAACTCAATGAAAAGTCGATAATATAAGAAAGACAAATAAATTGGTAAGCAACTCAAATGACACTAATGACCAAAAACTAGTTGGTAACAGAATCTGAAAAAAAGCGGACAAGTCACACAAATAAAGGCTGAAAATATTATATTACATCGACCAATTGAACCTGTAGGTAAGAAAGATAGACAGACAATGACAAACGATGAGAGAAGTTGGCCAATCCGAGAAAAGTTGGTAATCATCCTAATTGAGGTTGGAAATTTCCGATTATAGTCGATAAATTTAATTAAAAAGTTGGTAAGCAAAGCAAATAAAGGTGGCGACTCAATAAAAGTTGCCAACTTTTAAAAGATAAGGTGGTGACTCATTTATAATAAGCAACTCTTAAGAGTTGAGAGTTGAGAGTTGTTTATCTTAAACTAGTTCCTAAGTTAATCATAAAGTAGTTGGTAAGTCACTCAGGTACTACAGAGAATATTTATATCTAAGATAAGAAAAGCTAGCAATATAAATAACAACAAATAAATAACTCATAAAGAAGTTTGCAACGCAAAACTAGTAGCTTAATCAGAGGAAAGTTAGTAATCATTCTGATTAAGGTTGGTAATTTCTAAAAAGGGTCGGTAAATTTAGTGACCTTTAGACAAGGCAAATAAAAAGTTGGTAACTCGAAGAGAAGTTGGAAACATTCTTGAAAAAGAAAGACATGTGAAGTTGGTAATTAGCTACAACAAGAGTTGGTAAATCAAAGTTAGGTAGTGACCTAACGGGATAAAAGCAAATAAGTCATAAAAAAAATTGTCGGTAAAAATTCATATAAGAATTAACAGACTTAAGGCATCTGTACGGGTGATAAATAACGGTAATTGATGACATAAGTTGATATATGAAAAAGAAACCGAGTAAACGTTGGTGAGTTCAAATGACAATTGATTATTCAGAATTAATTCATAATTATATTAAATAGAAATTCCTACGATCATATTATGAAGAATGTGTTTGTAAAATAAACAAATAAAATATTCACCTGCATCGACTGAAAAGAATATAGCATAATACGTAGCACATTTCAGAGAGACACATAAACGTTATCGTCCCCAGAAGTTACAATATATATATATCTCTAGGTGTGTCCGTCGCTGATTAGCTATTCCGTAGATTGACTTTATAAAAGGGCAAGGTTGTTGCTTCATGCACAAAGAGAAACTTTCGAAGTTGGTGTTGAGATATTACATGGCAATTGTTGGGGTGTGATTTATACTGCCCTACGACAATAAAGCATGTGGGTCTTACTTCACGCTGAGCGGCCAGGGATCCGAGAGAGCCGTCCCTACAGGGGTCTCAAGGAGATAGCACCTCTTGGATACTAGAGGGCTTTTTACGATTTACGCTCATATTTTTTCTTTAGCAGTTTGGGCTTCGGTTCAGAAATAGCTACTACTAAATATACCATTTTTCTCTTATAATTGAGAAATGTAACGATAGGTGTGAGGTACAAGTTATAGTGAAATCCTCTGTTAGATGTAGCCCTAGTTTAAGAGTGAATTAAGATAAAATATCGCGCCTCAATTCCTTTTTCAGCTTTACGTTTTATTTTGATTTGATTGTGTGCCAAATCCTAATAGTAATGACGACACATGAAAGAAAGTATGCGCATAGATTATAAGTGACGTCTTACGAACCGGTTGAGCTTTAACACGGTTGTCGTACACGTGGTGTCACAACAAAATACGGGAAAAAATGCAAAAAAAAATTCCAAACCAAATGTTTGTACGTGGTGCTGTACATGTGCACGTGGCCTACGCGAGGGCCGCGACCTTCGTCGGCCCCAATGTAAATGAGCTAGTAAGAGCGACTGACTTTGAGTCAACCGGCCGGTGCGTTGCTTTTGACGTGGCCTAAACAATATGTCGGGATCATCTCCACCAGCGCAACGCATTATTCAATGTACGTCTGAAATTCTAACGCATTGGCATCGTGAATTTCGTCGATACAATCCCCAACAGTGAAAGTGTGGTCGGAGAAGACCAAGCAATGTACCTAAGGGGCTACGACCCTTGTGAACTTTAGCATCTTTGCTTCTGCATGGGACTTGCATTCGGTTCCTATCCTTGTCGGGAAAAACAGAAAGAAAAGAAAAGGAGATTCTCGCAGTTGACACAACACATGGCCGAAATAAGTTTGCGCATGTCGGGTTTTTTTTATTTTTACATCACTAGAGTAGGAGTTGTGATTTAACATGTATAAATAATTATGAAAACCCACATGAACATGTAATAATATTATTAACAAGAGTATTATTTCGTTGGAAACAAGACCGGGAAAATATTACTTTGATCTAATAGACAGGGTATGTCGTAATATGCGAAATGAAAATCGGAGTGGAATAGCTAAGGTATGAAATTATCTTACACTTGATGCAGAAAATCCGAATCTTTGTGACCTGCGTAATTCACGTGTAAAATGTTGTTTAGCTCTTTGATTATCTACGCGTTGTAATTGTAATTGTATTGTGTCGTAACTGTCTCGTGAAGGAGAAACTTCTTGAATGAACATGGATCATTGACCATATATAATCAGAATCAACAATAGTTTGCCGAGATCCATCTGAGTTTCACACGGGACTGATATGATGAACGGCTTTGATTGGTCCAATCTATGTAGACAATGGTTCATAAGACAAATCTCACCTCCCTTGACGTGCCTTGATGCATATGTTCGACTTTGGCAACGCATTTTCTCAACTTCAACACTTTGAAGCCAAGTTAAAATTAGCTCAATCTCTATATTGCTGCAAAATTAGTCCAGAAACATTTTGTCTCTATTAATACGCAAGTTGATGCTCTCTCTATAACAATTAATTAGGGGCGAGCAAAAAAAAAAAAAGGGGGGGATCCACCTGAATCGGATCGAATTATATCCAATTGGTTTGATTTTGGAAAATAAATGAAAGGCACCGATCCGATTCAGGTGGATCCCCCCCTTTTTTTTTTTTTGCTCGCCCCTAATAATTGTTATAGAGAGAGCATCAACTTCGTATTAATAGAGACAAAATGTTTCTGGACTAATTTTTGCAGCAATATAGAGATTGAGCTAATTTTACTTGGCTTCAAAGTGTTGAAGTTGAGAAAATGCGTTGCCAAAGTCGAACATATGCATCAAGGCAACGTCAAGGGAGGTGAGATTTGTCTATGAACCATTGTCTACATAGATTGGACCAATCAAAGCCGTTCATCATATCAGTCCCGTGTGAAACTCAGATGGATCTCGCAAACTATGTTGATTCTGATTATATATGGTCAATGATCCATGTTCATTCAAGAATTTCTCCTTCACGAGACAGTTACGACCAATACAATTACAATTACAACGCGTAGATAATCAAAGAGCTAAACAACATTTTACACGTGAATTACCAGGTCACAAAGATTCGGATTTTCTGCATCAAGTGTAAGATAATTTCATACCTTAGCTATCCACTCCGATTTTCATTCGCATATTACGACATACCCTGTCTATTAGATCAAAGTAATATTTTCCCGGTCTTGTTTCCAACGAAATAATACTCTGTTAATAATATTATTACATGTTCATGTGGGTTTTCATAATTATTTATACATGTTAAAATCACAACTCCTACTCTAGTGATGTAAAAATAAAAAAAACCCGACATGCGCAAACTTATTTCGGCCATGTGTTGTGTCAACTGCAGAGAATCTCCTTTTCTTTTCTTTCTGTTTTCCCGACAAGGATAGGAACCGAATGCAAGTCCCATGCAGAAGCAGAAGATGCTAAAGTTCACAAGGGTCGTAGCCCCTTAGGTACATTGCTTGGTCTTCTCCCGACCACACTTTCACTGTTGGGGATTGTATCGACGAAATTCACGATGCAATGCGTTAGAATTTTCAGACGTACATTGAATAATGCGTTGCGCTGGTGGAGATGATCCCGACATATTGTTTAGGCCACGTCAAAAGCAACGCACCGGCCGGTTGACTCAAAGTCAGTCGCTCATTACTAGCTCAATTTACATTGGGGCCGACGAAGGTCGCGGCCCTCGCGTAGGCCACGTGCACATGTACAGCACCACGTACAAACATTTGGTTTGGAATTTTTTTTGGCATTTTTTCCCGTATTTTTGTTGTGACACCACGTGTACGACAACCGTGTAAAGCTCAACCGTTCGTAAACGCACTTATAATCTATGCGCATACTTTCTTTCATGTGTCGTCATTACTATTAGGATTTGGCACACAATCCAATCAAAATAAAACGTAAAGCTGAAAAAGGAAATTGAGGCGCGATATTTTATCTTAATTCACTCTTAAACTAGGGCTACATCTAACAGAGGATTTCACTATAACTTGTACCTCACACCTATCGTTACATTTCTCAATTATAAGAGAAAAATGGTATATTTAGTATTAGCTATTTTCTGAACCGAAGCCCAACTGCTAAAGAAAAAATATGAGCGTAAATCGTAAAAAGCCCTCTAGTATCCAAGAGGTGCTATCTCCTTGAGACCCCTGTAGGGACGGCTCTCTCGGATCCCTGGCCGCTCAGCGTGAAGTAAGACCCACATGCTTTATTGTCGTAGGCAGTATAAATCACACCCCAACAATTGCCATGTAATATCTCAACACCAACTTCGAAAGTTTCTCTTTGTGCATGAAGCAACAACCTTGCCCTTTTATAAGTCAATCTACGGAATAGCTAATCAGCGACGGACACACCTAGAGATATATATATATTGTAACTTCTGGGGACGATAACGTTTATGTGTCCTCTCTGAATGTGCTACGTATTATGCTATATTCTTTTCAGTCGATGCAGGTGAATATTTATTTGTTTATTTTACAAACACATTCTTCATAATATGATCGTAGGAATTTCTATTTAATATAATTATGAATTAATTCTGAATAATCAATTGTCATTTGAACTCACCAACGTTTACTCGGTTTCTTTTTCATATATCAACTTATGTCATCAATTACCGTTATTTATCACCCGTAACAGATGCTTAAGTCTGTTAATTCTTATATGAATTTTACCGACAATTTTTTTTATGACTTATTTGCTTTTATCCCGTTAGGTCACTACCTAACTTTGATTTACCAACTCTTGTTGTAGCTAATTACCAACTTCACATGTCTTTCTTTTTCAAGAATGTTTCAACTTCTCTTCGAGTTACCAACTTTTTATTTGCCTTGTCTAAAGGTCACTAAATGCCGACCCTTTTTAGAAATTACAACCTTAATCAGAATGATTACTAACTTTCCTCTGATTAAGCTACTAGTTTTGCGTTGCCACTTCTTATGAGTTATTTATTTGTTGTTATTTATATTGCTTTTTCTTATCTTAGATAAATATTCTCTGTAGTACCTGAGTGACTTCACCACTACTTTATGATTAACTTAGAACTAGTTTAAGATAAACAACTCTCAACTCTCAACTCTTAAGAGTTGCTTATATAAATGAGTCACCACCTTATCTTTTAAAAGTTGGCAACTTTTATTGAGTCGCCACCTTTATTTGCTTTGCTTACCAACTTTTAATTAAATTTATGACTATAATCGGAAATTTCCAACTCAATTAGGATGATTACCAACTTTCTCGGATTGGCCAACTTCTCTCATCGTTTGTCATTGTCTTGTCTATCTTTCTTACCTACAGGTTCAATTGGTCGATGTAATATATATTTTCAGCCTTTATTTGTGTGACTTGTCCCTTTTTTCAGATTCTGTTACCAACTATTTTTGGTCATTAGTGTCATTTGAGTTGCTTACCAATTTATTTGTCTTTCTTATATTATCGACTTTTCATTGAGTTACAACTGTTTTTGGCCTTACTTATCGCAACTTTTCTCTCATTAAGTTATTAACTAGCTTATTTTAACAAAAGTTGTTTAAGTTAGCTATCAACGTATTTGATTTTTTGAATTACCAATTTTTATTATCTTTGACAAAAAAAAATTCACTTATCTATTACTAAGATTTATTTACGTTTCTTTTCAACTCCTTAAATTTAAAATTATATGAAATTATCAAATTTTATTTGAATAACTTACCAACTATTTTCCGAACCAGCTAATTTTGCTTACCAACTATCCATTTAGTTACCTTATGTTTTTTTTTCCTCTTTTACTTGCTTTACTGAACAATCATTTCTACGATTAAGAACCAACCAAATTTGAGTTGCTAACTCCTGTTTATGTTTTTTTGTTGATAGAAAACTCCTGTTTATGTTGCTTACCCACATTTTATAGGCTTTTTCAAAACTACCAACTTCTGTTTTATCTTTTACTAACTTATCTTCGTTTTCGGCCAACGCCTTAAATTGTCAATATTATATTGTATTACCAATCTTTATCAAAGTAAATTACCACTTTTTTCTCTCGATTAAATAACCCCATAAAAAAGTAAGTAGGTTAGGGAAACCAAATAAGCATTGGTAGCTAACTCAAATCAGAGTAGAGTTGGTATCCGAAAACTATAATTGATAACTTGACCGGAGAAAATTTGAAAAATCTCTTAAGGGAAGCTAGTAATTTTGCATAAGAGTTAGTAAATGCAAGGCGAAATTAAAAGGTAATGTACATTGGTAGAAGATGAGAATGAATGCAGAACGTGGGCTAGTGACGTGTGAAGAAAAAGCTCAATTGTATGTGGAAACTTCTATAAGGTCAATGTCGATCCACAGTAACATAATTGGTCAGGTATACTATTTATTGCATATGAGCGAGTTGTTTCTAGAAAAATAAGGTGTTGGAACCGAACTGAAAAAATCAATGGAATTAAGAACTGAAACAAACAATTTGTTCATTTCAATTTTCAGTTCGGATAATAAAGAAATAACTATAATTTTGTCTTTTTTAGAGGGGAAATTACCAAAAAAAGTCATAAAGCTTTTGGCAATTATACCAATTCAATCTTTTTGGCTGGCTGGCACTGACGTGACGAATTTTTAATGATATTTTCATAACTTAAAATTTTTTTAATAACTTTTTCTGTCCTTTTTTTTACTTTTCTTTTTTTTTTTTGGGTTTGCGCTGGCAAGGCTGCCCACCCAAACCTTTTAAAAAATAAATTAAAGAAATTAAAAATTCAATAAAAATACTTTAAAATTTTGAAATTTAATAAAATATTATTAAAAATTTGCCACATTAACGCTAACCGGCCAAATAGACTAAATTGGCTTATTAAAAAAGATTTAGGACTCAATCAGCAAAAAAAGAGATTTATAACTAAATTGGCATAATTACAATAGATTTAAGATTTTTTTAATTAGTAACTTCCCCATTTTTATGCAAGCTATCTCTTCTTCTCACCCCTTCAAAATTCTCCTCTCTTCTTCCTTCCATCACGGCGCTCATTCCGCAATCGCTCAATCCCCTCCCGAGTCTTCCCACACTGCACGCGCACTCCCGTTCCATCGTTGGACTCGTCACTCGAATTGAGGATACCGGTTTCTCGGTCTTAAGTAATGATGATTGTTTGGTGTTTGGGGAAAAAAAAAAAACACAAAGGTAATGGTTTGTGACGACGGCAAAACCCAAATCGTTTTCCAGTAGCCACTAAGGCTTTGAGCTATGGAGGATAAAAGCAAAAAACAAAAAACAAAAACAAAAGAGAAGAAAAAACCGAATCGAATTTTCTGTTCAGTTCATATTTAATTCGAGGTGGAATTCGGTTCAGTTCAAACGCACATTTTAACAGTTCGATTTTTGCTAAAAAATCTAACCAAACCATTGACACACCTAATAAAGGACATAACACAAGCATGGAGAGAGTTTGTTGTCAAATGGACACCGCATTTAAGTAGTGCGTGAGAAGCAAGTTATAAAACTCTGCTCATTACTAAACTTGTTGAACAAAACTTACAAAGTTCATCATAATCAAGTGTTTTCTGGGTCATTTCATACCTTGTAATTGAACTTTATCCCAAAAAGAATTGAGAAGAAGGTATCAATAACAAAGGTTTTGTTGCGAAACAGTTTCATGATGTTTATATCGATCTATATGTGTCCTCTGCATCTAGCATTAGGTAGACCTCATGCAATAAATTTTCTAAGTCTACTGTATCTTTTGTTTCATTTCTTCTGGAACATCACAGACGCCTTTTTTAATTTGCAGTAACATAATGGGCCAGGTTATACCCTTAATTAACGGCAATCGAAGTCCAATATGAACACTAAGTCCTGCGTCAAAATGACATAAGTATGCCCTCTGGTGCACGGAAACTTGCCGGTAATATCACGAACATGCGCTCGGAGAAACGTCGGAAACGTCGAGGGGAGTATTATTTAAATGTTCGAGGATTGCTGAACTTTCTTCGGGTCGGGCGACCTTATCCGTTTGCTTGACGCTGTCGTTTTCAAACGGGGCTTCCAGAATCTAGCCGACACGCAATAAAACATTTTCCCGAAAATTCGTCGTACTAATAGCTCCAGCTCTATTTCAACAATTTGAAATCTCTGCATGACCCTCTGGCCGTCAATTTGGTAGAAAATTACCCCCAAAACGGCCGACTTTGACCCACATGGTTCTGCGTTCATGACTAGAGCGACACGCGCTCCTTGAGACCGAGTCATTCCATGTCTTATTTTGGGTTTTCTAAACAGGTACACAGAAAAAGGGAGAAAATACCAAAAAATCATAAGCCTATTGTAATTATGCCAATTAATTTTAGACTTTTTTTTACCAAATCAGTCTTAAACCTTTGCAATTATGCTAATTCAATCCATTTGGCCAATTGCATTAGCATTACAAATTTAAATACTATTTTATATTTTTTAAAAAATTAATTTTTTGAATAATATTTTTCTGCATTTTTTTGGGAGGCTATAAGCCACCAACGAGGTCTCGCAGGCCCTTTGTCGATAGGAGATAGCCTGTCCAAAACCAGGAAAAAAAAGGCAGAACATAAATCATTAACATGTAAAAAAAATTAAAATATTATTAAAAAATTAGCCACGTCAGCGCCGGCTAGTCAAATGAATTAAATTGATAAAATTGCAATAGCTTTAGGCTTTTTTTGATAATTCTTCCTAGGAAAAAGAAGAAACCTTTTCTAAAAAGTTTCTAGGAAAATGAACCGGTAATATGTTGCATGGTATTTCTTATTGCTTTGTGTTCGCATGTAAGTTCGTCCTCAAGAACAAAGTACAACCGGCCAACGGGTATAATAACACAATTATTTAATGAATAAAAATTCGTTTTTCCCTCAAATCCATAAAAATACAGCAATCAGACTCCATTTTTGTCTTTCCTTCTTGTCTTTCTTTGCGATCCGAGCTCTTGCCTCGGTCGCTTCGCACGCGGAACACAACCTTTTGCAAGTTGGAGATTCCCCCGAGTAAAACGTTGCATCTCGTGAAAGTTCATGGTGACCCAACTGCTAATTTTTGCGATTCATTTAATAGGGTTAAACGCATGATTAAGAAGGTAAATGCTTGATTAGAAAAATCTTGCACTTCCAAAGCACACGCCATATG
This sequence comes from Psidium friedrichsthalianum, assembly GCA_019149425.1. Classification (NCBI taxonomy): domain Eukaryota; kingdom Viridiplantae; phylum Streptophyta; class Magnoliopsida; order Myrtales; family Myrtaceae; genus Psidium; species Psidium friedrichsthalianum. Next base: position 23,909 of record JAGVVM010006602.1, read on the forward strand.
CACAGAAATGCTTGCACGCGTCATCATCATCCCCTGTAAACAACGACAATCCACAAACTAAGACCAATCAAAGTCTTCGCTCTTGCGCCAGCCCTGCACACAGAAAAGTCAATCATCGACTCAAAGATAACCGTTCAACGGCGTCAACTCAGTCGAAAAACCATGAACTCGAACGTAAGAGAAACAACTCACCTCCTTCACCGCCCTTTCACGTCTGTTTCCTAATAAAAAGCACGCGTCCAGTTATATAAACACTCGTCATGCTTTATCTTGCACCACATCAATCCTTCTGTCTCATATTCGCATCCCACGTTCTGATCTTCACGTACCCTTTGAGTGGAGACACGTTGCAAGAGAAAGAAAATGAAGCGACGTTTTGAGATTACTGCAATATCCGGCGAAGACCTACGATCCACAAGAAAGCCCTTGAAGAACGCCATCGTGGTAGTCCGAGCGGACTCTGACCACCACTGCATGACAAAACCAGCGGCGGAGGACGGAACAAAACCCTAGATGGAAACGAGAAGCTCTTCTTGGACGTGCCATTGCATGGGGGGTTTTTACCGTGGAAGTCCATTGCAAGCGGCCGTCATGGCGCGATCATAAGCTGGTTGGTGGAGTGAGAATACCGGTTTCGGATATTCTTGGCGGCCTTACGCCGGAAAATTATTTGCATTTTCTGAGTTATAGGTTGAGGGATAAATTATGGTATAAGTAACGGATTACAATATTTCGGTGAAATTGACAGCTCCTGCATACATGATGCCGGAGTCGCAGCCGGAGTTGGGAGTTCCGATGGGTGAGAGAAAGGTGGCGGCTGGTGGCATATTAGTGACCGGAGTTCCGGTTTGGTTCGCTGAACCACGTAGATATTAAAAAGTGACCAAAGTTACCAGTTGGCTGAAAATATATCATGAATTCATAATCGACCGATATTTCTTATGCTTTTGGAAAACTTATTATGATTTCATATACAATTGCCGATAATACTCCGTTTCACACAATGGTTGAAATTTTATATATTTTGAATTCTTTTGCGAAATTATTTTTGCATACATCATTATGTGGTTATGTATATATTGAATAAAAAGACATTGGATTTTTTTCGTTTAAGCATTCGACTGGTGTGTCGAGCCAGCTTTTGCGTAACTCAAACTAATCCACTGGCCAGACCATCTTAATGACACAATCCCCATGTCTACCTGATGGATTCAAATTCTAGTCCTGAAGTACTCTCAACAATATACGAACTCAACACATAAGGAAAGGAGCAAAAATAGCGACTGCATGCAAAGGAGCTTTGTTTTCATGCATGTGCATGCATTTCGCAGTCGAGGTCGAACTGAATGATGTTTCTGGCCAAAGCTTAAAAGCAAGCCATGCAAGGGAAAGAAAGTTGCCAGTCATTTTTTTCATAAAAAATTTTCCGACACTTACCGATAGGTTATGAAATTTATTGGTACGGGGAAATAATCCGTACTTTTCGACACATAATAATAGATTTCTGCTGACCGACCTATACTCACTGCTGCGTAATGTATTAGAGATCTGGGTTTAACTGAGTTCATCTAGTAGATTGCGGAAAAGTAAAAAAGAAATTCAGCTGTGAAAGAGAATATAGTGAAAACCAATAAAAACCGTAATCGTCGTACATGGAGAGCCTGCAAATTTCAAATTGCATTGCCAAGAATAAACCTCGCAATCGACTCCTCGACTTTCCTAAATCGCTGTCGTTAAGTCAAGCACTTGGACCTACACACATCATAATGCAAGCTGGTCCAGCAGATCACAAGGCAGTCTGAGAACTCGGACTATGAATGTAAACGCTAATCATAGTTATTTCCGGTACATAGGGTATGAATGTATTTTGGCTATTTGAGAGAACTCGACTGTCTTCTTTCCTCGTTATCTCAGCCAACTAGAAAATCGGTGTATACATGTCTGTACGTTCTACAAACAACATGGATCCAACCACCGTCTTCAATCGCTTGGATTCAACTAGACCCATCAAATGAATAATTCGAGTCAAATCATAAATGGATCCGATTCAAATAGATCCATTGACCTGCTTATGACCCATTTATTATAATGCAAATCTAACTCATACGAATCCCGTATTAACAATTATTTTATTAATCTAGATTAACTCATATCCAAATGAGATAAGTGTGCGGAGTGAGTGACCGTAAGATCGAGTGAGGGCGAGAGAGAATGAAGAAATATTCATACCCTATAAGATGGATTACTCAAGCCGTATATGTAAGAAATAACTTAATTTCAATTAATTCTTGAAGCGCATCAATGTTTTTGGTACAAAGAACACACTTGTGAAGATTAAAATGCTTTTGTAATATCATGACAAAATGATGATAATGGGTACAAATTATATGCACTACTGCAAGGCCATCAAACGGTTGGGTCGGATCGAAATCGAATCGAAAATGGTTCGAGCTAAATTAATAAATTTTAACGTTTTTTGTTTCATTTTATGCAAAACAAATCTAGTGATACATATCTTGTCCAATCCATGCTGCTAAAATATTTCCATATTTAATGTCAATATAGAAAAAACTCATACCCAATTTGAGTAGAGAGCATGGAATGAGCGAATACAAGATCGACGTGAGAATGAAAAAGAGTGAAAAGAGAGTCATAAAGATAGGTAAAATCTAAGGAAATTGCAAAACCCATTTAAATACACATATAATTTTGGACTTTTACAATTCTAAACCCGTTTATGACTTCATTTATTAAGTATAAGTCACTTATATAACCCATTAAATATGAGACAAGAAATGGATCTATGTTCATTTTGTGCGGGGATGCTTCTCAATCTCAGCCCGCTTGGAAGACCACAACAAGCCAAAATACACGTAAAGAGTGCGGGAAAATAATTACCTTCCAAAGTCGCTCATCTTTTGACCTCTCAAAAAAAAAACCTTCATCTCCTTTCGAAAAAAAAAAAAAAATACTCACCCGTCTCCTTTGGAATTTTTATACATTAAAAATAAAATTAAAA
>JAGVVM010006603.1:0-11004 GCA_019149425.1 Psidium friedrichsthalianum
GCAATCGAATGCCCTTGTTATAATGACCTGGCGACTAAGTTAAATTCGGTGATTGGTTGATGATGAACTTTTTTTAATTATAATTTTAATCTATCATAACGTGATTATAGACATGACGTCAAGTAATGACGTTGGTTTGATTTGATATATGTTTTGCAATAATAATTTCATCATTTTGAAATTAGCACACTAAATTAAGCAGAAAAGGAGGGGCATCTGATACTAGGCGGGGGCTATAGCTAGGGCAATTATTTGGACTGTAAAAGTACGGGGCAGTTTATATTTTATATCCTTTATGTTTCTCTGTTTTCATGACGAGCATCATCACAACGTAAGTAGATGTAATAATATATAAAAAATATTATCATGGCTTATTATTTTTCATAAGGGGGCAAATTCTGATGGAGTTAACGTAAAAAAAAGTAAAGATTTATTGGGGCAAAGCCAATATCATCAAATTCCTAAGACTTAATTACGTACTTTTTTGGTTTTTTATTGGGACACATGTTTTTAAGAGTCAATTTCCTTTTCGATAAAACATTTGATTTGTGCTTTTATTTAAGAATACAGATTGTTTTTTGCGGTGTGAGGTTAATTATTAAGTTATACAAAAGAAAGAAGATTTGTCATGGGGGGCGTCGGTCATATTTTTTTAATATATTTTTTTGAAAAAAAAAAAAAAAAAAAAAAAAAAAAAAAAAAAAACTGTCCGGGTAGTTGATAATGTCATGGCTACTTCGGCATTGCTTTCCATATTTGAGAAATCTAGGAAGCAAAATTGATGTGTTCTCATCAAGACAAAAGGGGCGCTGTCGAATCGGTGAGATTGAATCTCCTCGACCTATCATGCTATGAGGTCCCTTGTAGCGATTAAGTCTACATAATACTGATCTCTTTTCCTAATTCGTCAAAGATATATGTCCATTGTGGCTAAGTATATGCTCTTATCACGGTTATAGTTGCAAGAATCCTTGATGTTTTGATGCTTCTTATTATTACATCAAACCCGTTGAGAGCATATGATTAGTTCCTTTTATTTGGGAATGGTATTAGGAGGGCGATGCCGTACGAGCTGACAGCACGGCTCATGATAATTCTGTTTCAAACAAACGAAATAGAAGCAAGCTTATCGGGGCTGTGAGCACTCATGAATGTGACCATATGGGATTTCTAAAAAAAAAAACACAAGAGAACTAAGATAGTGGGAGACGCATTCTCCACGGCTGAATGTGGACTTATTGCTAAAGAGTACTATGGGAGCTGACGCAACTTGGGGTCCCTTGTTGGCAATCCTGATTGTCAGACTCCTGTGATTTGGCGCATAGAACTCTTTATTCCCGGTAAAATCAATCATAATAGATGGCACGCTCACATAATATCCAGTAGGGGGGTGGCATACTATATATAGAACGCGTGTCGGGGCTATTTTCACATCAAGGCAGCTTCGATTCACGTGAGAGCTCACGATTAACCCTTTGGGTTGGCCGCTTCCAATCGAAAAGGGAAATGGCTTATGTTACTTCGGACCTCAGCGCTGGCAAGTGGGTAGGATGAAGCAATGGGCATTAAGTGCTTTTTTTTTTGAGGGGGGGGGGGCATCCGCGGCATCTCTGTGCCCTAAAAAAAATAAAAACATGCATAAGATCAATAGTAAATGCAGCGATACATGAATTATGGAGGGGCGCGAAGAGAGTTTAATGCATCTTTCCACCAGTTTGTATGGCAAGGAATTGAAGTTTTTAGGCTTGGTTTGGTGGTGGTATGAAATCCATAATGAATAATGGATTATATTATCAAAAAAAAAAAAGCGAATAAATACCTATTGAGAGGTCACCTATTTCACGTATTGTAGATATCCATGTCAACAACTAATATATCGTGTGGAATAATTCATAGATAGCTTTCACATTAATTAGGAAGGTAACTTCTCTGCATTTTCTGAATTTAACATTCTTGCCAAGTTGATTCTCTCAAGGAATCAGCTTTAGCATGGAAAAATGAGGTATCTGTGTTTTGGAGAAGCCCAAGTCAAGCAATGACTGAGAAAGTGGAGTCCGCCCCATGTGATAGAACGCCTGTGGGTCGGTGGAGAAGACAGTCCGTGCATCTTCAAAAGTTACACCCATAAAAGAATTTCAAAGATGCTCTTTCACATTTGATATTTTCCTCCTCCACTTTTTTTTTTTTTTCCGGTCAAATTTCCTTTCCTTCTCCACTTGGCTTCCACTTTTCTCCGCGTGATTGTCGTCCTCCACATCACATCCCGTCAACATGAAAATCCATCGCTTTCTCTTCCCTAAGCCACTTATCTTCTCATGCACAAAATCTATCTTCTTAATTTCTTCTTCCTCTTCTTTTTCCTCCTCCCTCCTTCCCGTCTTCTTTCTTCATCGCCCAGGCCGCGATCAAACGCAAAATTGATGTATAGAGTTTTGAGGAAAAGATCAAAAGTAAATACTAGCTTACTCAAAACGACCACTTCTCCATCTTCTTCGAACCTTTTCTATTTGATCGTCGGTACATAATCACCTTATATCTCTCTTTTGATCTGCGCGTCTAATCAAACCTCGTTGATCGATACAGTGGACCAATTATTTTGGTTTGGCTATGAAAATAGAATAGCGGTGGGTGGTTGATTAAGTTGCTAAATAAGGAGATTTGTTTGTTGTGTGGCCTTTTTGTGCAGTGGAGAGTTTCAAAAGTAAGAAAACATGAAGAATCTATAAACTTGCTTTTTGGGAGCAGTAAGCAGGCTTGCTGTCGAGTAGCCTCTTTACTTAAAAAAAAATTGTCAAAAAAAAAATCCTAAATCTTTTCCCTTTTGCCGATTCGGTTTTATTAACTGAAAATCACTGACATAGATGTCGATTGTCCTACGTGGCATCGCCGGCGCTGACATGAATAAATCATAATACTTTTGTAAAAGAATTTCAATTTTGTGCTTTTTTTTTCTCTTTTTTAATTTATGGCTTCAAGGCTGGTAGCCCCGTTGGTTAGGGCCGCTGACATTCGCCAGACCCTAGATGAGAGCTAATGGGGACCAACAAGCCAGACCCTAGGAGAGGGCTGTGACCCCTTGCCCATGGCCCGAGGTTTTTGCGACCCTCGCCTAGGGTCCAGTGGGGGTCGCCGGTCCTGGGCAAGGTCGGTGACCCTTGCCAGCTCTAAACCGATGGGGCCATTGGATTTAAACCCTAAATCAGAAAAAAAAAAATCAAAATTCTTTTGTAAAATTTTAAAAGATTATTATAATTTGCCAAGGTGAGCACCGGCGGTACCACATCAACGATTTTTGGCCAATACGATTGAATCGGCAAAAGATAAAAAGGTTTAGGATTGAATCGCCAAACCTAAAAGGTTTATAACTAAATTGGCAAAAATATTAAAGGTTTATGACTTTTTTGGACAATTTTTTTTTCTGGATCCGAATCACCTAACATTGAGGTTTTCTGTGACATGATAACATTACTCAAATCAGGCCGTTCATTTTCATTTGAACGGCCAAGATTGAGAGGAGATTGTGATTCAAAATTTTTCAAATCCTAAAAAAATTCTCTCACCCAATTTTTTCCTCCCCTAAAAAAATGACGTGGCCCAATCTTGGCCATCCAAATGAAAATAGAGGGCCCGATTTGAATAATGTTATCCATGTCACAGAAACCTCAATGTTAGATGATTCGGTTTCTTTTTTCCTCTTTACTTTATTGAACTTTGTGCAAAGAGAGTTTTTAAAGTAAGAAAACATTAATAATCAATAGACTTGCTTTTGGAAAGCCCATGGGAAACTTCTCCCTTTCAAATTGAATTAATTGGAACTCATTTCTCGTGTCTTACATGGCGTTATTTTGAACTAAGAAAAGGGTGTAACATTGATAGAATCATGTTAGCGCGTAACATGATATTCCTTAACTCAATAGACTTGCTTTTGGAAAGCTCACAGGAAAACTTCTCCCATTCAAATTGAATTAATTGGAACACATTTCTCGTGTCTTACATGGCCGTCGTTTTTGAACTTAAAAAAGGTGAAACATTGATAGAATCATGTTAGTGCGTAACTTTCGTGATACCCTTTAAATTAATAGACTTGCCTTTTGGAAAGTCCACAAGGAGTTTTTAAAGTAAGAAAACATGAATAATCAAATAGACTTGCTTTTTGGAAAGCTCACGGGAAACTTCTCCCATTCAAATTGAATTAATTGGAACACATTTCTCGTGTCTTACATGGCCATTATTTTTTAACAAAGAGAGGGTGTAACAGTGATAGAATCATGTTAGCGTGTGACTTTCGTGATACTCCCTTAAATCAATAGACTTGCTTTTTGGAAAGCCACGAGGAGTTTTTAAGGTAAGAAAACATGAAATAATCAATAGACTTGCTTTTTGGAAAACCCCATGGGGAATTTTTAAAGTAAGAAAACATGAACAATCAATAGACTTGACCGGTTGTGGGCTTAGTTAGTAAGAGCACCGTGACCTTGTGGTCATGTGTTCGAACTGTAGAGTTCACGTCAGGGCTAGGCGGCATTCGCGCTAACACTAGTGTCTTACCTAGAGCACCGTGGTGGTGGGGTCCTACGACCTCCCCAAGGACTAGTCATGCTTCACCGTTAGTTGAGCGCAAGTTTGCTGGCCGCGCGCGCGGATACCTCGATCATAAAAAAAAAAAAAACAATCAATGGACTTGCTTTTTGGAAAGCCCTTAGGAAACTTCTCCCATTCCCACAAAGGAATTATTTGAACACGTTTCTCGTGTCCTACATGGCCGCTGTTTTTGAACTAAGAAAAGGGTTATACATTGATAGAATCATGTTAGCGCGTAACTTTCGTTATACTCCTTAAAGAATGTTGAAAAATAGCAACTATATTTTTGCACAAAATACATGTTAATTGAACAGAAAATAGGACTCCTATACGTTCCTACTACTAGCACGTAAATATTACCTTAATCGAAAGGCTATTTCTTATTGTCGAGAGATATTTAAAAAATCCTAATCATTTTGAGAAACTTTTTAATCTGCCACTTCAAAACTGTACTAATATGCTGACTATTCGCCTAACTGATACTTAGAGCGAGGCCATATTACCCTTTTCGAGTCTTGAGCATCTCTTTGGTACTTTGAGGCATAGTGCCCCAAATGTGATTGTTCTTATTGTTGGCTTTTATAGTGATTTTACCAACAATAAAAAGTTGCTCATCACGACTTATGGGTGTTTGTTGCTAGGAGCGTTGCGCCCATGACACGATGGACAGCCCACTGAATCTCAGCCATTCGATTTGAATATAAATAAAATAAAAAGATAAAAAAATTATAATATTATTAAAAATTAGCCACATCAGTGCCAGCCGATTAAATGGACTGAATTGGCGCAAATGCAAAAGGCTAAAAATTAATTGGCACAATTGCAATAAATTTAGGATTTTTTTTTTTTTCGTTCTCCTATATAAAGATGGTATACACTTAGGGAAATTTTGAAGTAAATAGTGGGTCCTAATGTATCTCTAATTTAAATGCACCTTCAGATTTTCTTTATTGAAATTTTCTTGGCCTAATGATTGACGGGGCACGATTCGGGGATACTATTCTTAGCTAGAATCATAAGGAACACATACTTCAAGAATTATTGAAGATAGAAGCAACCCCACCCAATGCCCTTTCATGTGGATTGGAGATTAGTGCGTGCAATTGGTCCGAGCACTTCAAACTAGTGATATCTCTTTTGATCTCCACTTCTATTGAACTCTGGTACATACCGTAAACCAATTTCTTGTAATAAATGTATTGAAAATCTTAAAACTAGCCCCCACCCTTAAACAAAGTTGTTAACTCCTCCGTTACCTTGTCGATTGGTCCTGCTGTTGTCCTATTCAGTCCTTCCTCATCACAACTAGTTGGTAGCAAGGAATTAGACTCAATCTGCAGAAAACAAAGGTGCCTCCAATTTAGTGTCTTCTGAAAATAGATTTTCTCTTTTGGAAGCGTTGGATGCTTCAGGTAGTCCGTTGGATACCTGGGGGTTTTGGGGGTTTGTAACGGAGCCTCTTGTTCTATGAATATTGTCTCTTGGAATGTGAGGGGCCTTAATCACAGCCTCAAAAGAAGGGAACTGGTGGGCTTTGCTCTGTCCTAAGATCCCCATATTCTTATTTTGATAGAGCATAAATTTAAAGAAGCAAATGTTGATTTTGTCATTGATAGTAGCTTTCGAGGTTGGAATTACACTCATAACTATATGTGCAACAGGTTGGGGTGAATCTAGATCTTATGGAAACCGACCATCCTTAGTCTAACCATGTTAGAAGTTTCGGCCCAAGTCATACATAGTCTCATTGGAAACCTGGGGAGTACCCTTTTTGCTTTCTGCCATCTATGGATACAGCCACTGAAGTGAACGAGGGATTTTGTGGCACAACATTTCAGCTTTCACTACTGGACATACTGGAAAACTTGCCCTGGTTGCTTATGGGGGATTTTAATGAAACAAGGGATACTAGTACAAGGATTGGCTTTATTGTTCGTTGGACTTTGGTTATGGAGGAGCTATACACCATGATTGAGGAGCTTGCACTGATTGAACCCTCCTCTACAGGCCCTTTCTTCATATGGACAAACAAAAGCCTAGGGGATAATCTTAGAGCAAGTAGAATTGATAGAGTCTTGATTAATGTAGAATGGCATAACAAATATAACTGCTATTCAATTGATTTCTTGCTTTCAGGGGTTTCAGACCACTACTCATGTTGGGTGAGACTAGACACTACATATAGGAGAAGGAAATCTTCTTTCAAATTCTTTAATTTTTGGACTACTAGCCCTAATTTCCTGCCAATGGTCTCCACTTGCTAGCAACAGGAAACTAGAGGATCTAGAATGTTCATAGTGGTGAAGAAGCTCAAAGCATTGAAATGGCAACTCAGGGGCCAAAATAGATCTCAGTTTGGTGAATTACACTTAAAGGTAAAGCAAGTTAAGGAGAGCCTACAACGACTCCAACATGAGCTTGCGATTGACCGTTATAATCCCATTTCTCAGGCCGAAGAAAATGCAAGGTTTTCTTCACTTCCATGATGTAGAGGAGTGCCCAAACAGGATAAATCATCTCCAACTCGAGGATGGCTCTTTTATTACCAAGGAGGGTGCTCTTAAGAATACAATTATATCATATTACCAACTCCTTCTTGGTAACTCCAGTCATCCATGTACTCCATATGAGAAGTATGCTTCTTTATCCCATGAAAATGTTAGTACTTAAGTTGCCTTTCCAATGCTTCAAAGATCAGATATCCATAGAGTCATAAAGGGTTTTGATGACTTCAAAGCCTTAGGTCCCAGATGGGTTTAATAGTCGATTCTACAAAAGTTCTTGGCCATCATAGGGTATGACATCAAGGAAGCTATGACCAAATTCTTCTCATAAAAAAGAATGCTAAAATCTATAAATTCCACATTGATTTCCCTCGTCCTGAAGGTTTAGAATCCATCCTGCCTCAAGGATTTCAGACCCATTTCATGTTGCAATGTGCAATACAAAATCATATCTAAACTACTTATAGAATGAATAAGTTGCATGCTTCTTTCGATGGTTGATCTCACCAAACTGCTTTCATCACTAGACAACAAATCTCAGAGAATATCCTATTGTGCCAAGATCTATTGCACAACTACCATAAGGGAGGCAAAGGTAAACGTGTGGCCATGAAGATTGATCTCATGAAAGCCTACGACATGGTTAAATGGGATGTAGTCATAGGCATCCTTAAAGCCATAAATACACCTCAATACTTAGTTGATCTTATAACCGAGTGCATCACTGCTCCAAGGTTTTCAGTGAATTTTATGGAGAACAGTTGGCTATTTCAATAGCACAAATGGGCTATGACAAGGTGATCCTCTCTCTCCATACCTCTTTGGCCTGGTTATGGAAATTTTCAATAGAATTGTTAGTGTGAGAGTTGCTGCATCTTCTTTCAAATATCCCTAGCATTGCAAAACACAAAGGTTTGCTTACTTATACTTCGTAGATCACTTGTTCCTATTTTCCCATGGAGATATAGACTTTGTCCTTTGCCTTGTAGATGCACTTGAAGAATTTGTAGCTCTCACAAGATTGTGGTTTAATCCTTACAAATGCCAAATCTTTTTCTCTAGGTTAAACGAGGATGAGAAGCTACTTATACTGGACCACACATCTTTTTCCACAAGTAGCCTCCCTTTTAAATATCTAGGTGTTCCTCTTATTACCGGAAGACTCACTCACATAGACTACAAGAGGCTTATTGAGAAGATTTTTAAGCAAATTGAAAGTTAGGGCTTGAAGCACATGAGTTATGCAGCGCGTCTACAGGTAACTAAATCTATCCTTCTCTCCATTTTAGTGGATGCAAATGTTCTTATTTCCAAAGCAAACTATATACAAGGTTAAGAAGAGGATTCGACATTTCTTATGGCTGGTTCTACAACAAATCATGGATTGCACAATGTTGCTTGGAAAGTACTTTGCTCACCTAAAAGGGAAGTAGGACTAGGTTTGCTCGATCTGAACTCATGGAACAAAGTTTTGTTAGGCTGTACGATGTGGAACCTCATCAACCATCCATCCTCTTCCCTTTGGAGCAATTGGGTTCACAACACAAAATGCAAAGGCACCCTAATTATGCAACTCGACATGAGGGGTAGTATGGCTTGGAGTTGGTGATGTCTCCTCAAATTGCAACCTTTTCTTATCTCGGTTACATCTAACTCATGGTACTATTGCCGAGATATACATATGAAGAACTTAGACATGGGGGATCGGCTGTAGAGTGGTACAACTAATTTGGAGTAGCGGCATTAACATACACAATTTTATTGGCTGGCTAGTTTGCAAAGATAGACTACGACAGCAGAAATCATAGCATGATGGATGAGTTCAGTTGATATCCAATGTAATCTGCAGGGTCGGTATAGAAGACAGAGCACATTTATTCTTCTAGTGTGAGTGGACAGGTAACATCTGGCATAGCATCCTTGAGCAACATGGGATTTGACGTTTTTTAGGGTGATGGAATGAGGAACTTTCATGGATGATTAGGCAATAACAGGCAAAGATTTGCGACGAGACTCCTAAAGGTATCTTTCCTTGCAACCATGTATTGTATTTGGATGGAGCGCAACCAGAGATGGTTCCAAAAAAATCAACTGACATCCATATTATTTTGGTCAAGGTGCATAAAAATATAAGAGGTAGAGCTTCATTTTACCAAAATATTCGACCTTCATAGGCAAATGTAGTTTTGGCTACTGTGTGGACTTCTTACCTCCATATTTTTGAATTATTAGCTCTATTTGTAATGCTAGGGGATGCCCCTAAGTTGCTATACTTCATATGCTCTATAACATTTACATCTTCAACAATTTTTTTTTTAACTTATTATAAAAGTGCAATTGAATCCTAAAACTTATAAAAAGGTACAATCAAGTCCTAAAACTGATCAAATTGATGTAATCGAGCACTTTCCGTTAATTTCATCCAATTCATCAAATGTATTTTGTACATGTGTAGGTGCTACATTCAACATTCTTAACAAGTGTTGTGGAGAACTCCCTAATGGATTCTATCGATGTGACACCCTTTTCATATCTCAACAGTAAGGCCGCATAAGACACATAAAAAGTCTCGCAACAATTTCAATTCAAACGCGCAAGGATGATTCTCGTGGGCTTCCGAAAAATAAGTCTTTACATTTTCCCCTTTTGCTTACTTTTGAACTCTCTTTGGCACAGATGCCACCTTATCCGACTTGCCCACCGTGTCGACAAGCAATGGTTGAAACCCTAGCCATCCACGAAGCTTTACTGTACCTGTCAAAAGCGAGCAAACTGGTCTGAACAGAAGGAAAAGTCGCCTGAACTGAAGAGGGAAAAAAAGGTGATCTGCGGGGTTTTGTTGCGGAGTGATAGCTTCTCTAACATTCATGACTTATTAGGAGAAGCCCATCCCCATGGGCCCTCCAAGGTCCTCCAAGGTTTAGTGGAGATTGTATGGGCTTGCTGGCCCAGCTCAAATGTGTGGAAGTAATTCATTGTCCAAAGGAAGCCAACCAGTGTGCTGATCGGATCACCAAAGCCCATCGATTAGGATCCCTTCCTCCTAATTGGCTATCTAAGCCTCCCCAACTCCTTTGGGATTTTCTGTGTTTAGACGTTAATTGTGCTTTTTATCCTTAAATGAAAGCGGTGTGTCATGAATACAAAAAAAAAAATTATGTTTTTCTCAAAGTTCAATTAAAGAAGGAGGCCACACTACAACAAATCTTAATCAACCTCACTGTGCAAACAAATCTTAGTTTAATGAACAAACCAAAGTTTTTGTCCATAACTATGTTCTTTTATAACAAAAAATGGATAAGTGCACTTAAAATCCTAAAACTTGTCGCAAAAGTGTAATGAATCCTAAAACTTACAAAAAGTTAATCAAATTTCAAAACTTGCTAAATTGGTGCAATCAAGTCATGCCATTAACTCCATCTAACTTGGTTAATAGAAAATGTTGATGTGAATTTTTTTTAATTATTATTTTCTCTATCATATGTAGCCATGACATGGCTAAAACATTGCCGTTTTGGTCCAAATATGATTTTTAATATAATTTTTTTCTTTACATTAAAAAAAAAAAACCTAAATTAAACAAAAAGAGGGTGTATGAAAACCAGGCGAGATCTGATTTGGATAAAAATGATGTCGTTTTAACTTTATATTTCATGTTTTAGGCCACGTCATTACCGCATTAGATAGAGAAAAATGATAATTTAAAAAAAAAACGTTAGCATTTTCTATATATATATATATATATATATATATATATATGACAAATTTATATTTTGACCCTTAATTTATTAAAATGCTTAAGATTGACTCCTTACGTGTCGGGATGCTAGACTAGTGTGTCGCTAACGTGTTTAGAGCACTGACCACATGTTGATCGCTTATCGAAAAGTATCGAAATGTCGAAACACGGACAGGGAGG
>JAGVVM010006604.1:0-12316 GCA_019149425.1 Psidium friedrichsthalianum
AAGATATACGTATCTGAGTCTGACTAATATTTGCAGGAGCAAAAACGGAGGCAGGGACGGAAGTGGAAGCGAGTTCTTGAAAAGTGCTGCGAGACTTGAGCGACGAGAACCGGAGGCTGAAAGAACGAATTGCAGGAGGGGACGGTCATGTTCTCCGTACGTCCAAGCACCGAAGACGACGGCGGTCATGTTGTGCCCCTTCTTGCGGATTGGTACTCGCGAGAGGCAATTCAGAAGACACGAGGAAGAGAGAATGCAACATGTGAGGTTCCGGGAACGGAAGGGAAAACGAGCAGCAGAAGAAGCGAGGAGGAGGAGGAGAGCGGAAGATCGGTCAGGCGGAGCCGAAGCGAACTGGATCCGAATGGCATTCTAGTTCATCATCTGATCAGGTAGAGCCGATTTAACCAAAAGCCTTGTAGATAACATGAGCGGAGAGAGGAGAGGCTACTTGGAATCGGAATAAGCATGGAATATGCAGAGAGTTGTTTGCATGTCTGTGTTCATTAATGGTCGAATAAATATCGCATTCGCATGCGTGTTTTTGGACCCATCTCTCTCGCCCACTGAGGGAGGTTGACTCGCAAATTCTTTAATGGTCCGGGACGACGAATTGCCTTTGTGGAAACCGGAGTTAGGGGTGGGGAGTCTCTGTGGAGCAGTCGTCAGAGATTGCATTTTGCATGGATCCTCCCTTGTCCACAATTTGCTAAAAAAAAATACATATTTTCGTGTAGGAAATATGTTATAATAGGGATTGGAATACAAGGCAATAATGTATTTGACATGTCGCGGATCCTACACGCCTTTTTCACTTTCTCGAATCATCGTAAGTTTGCACATGTGTGTACTTTTATGTTTGAACGACAGCGATTAAGTTATGAGCACGTAGTAATAAGATGATATGGCCTTTTGGGAGTTTCTCGATGAATTCTAACCTATTTTTGCCTTATGTTCTCGCTTTTCAACTTACCTTAAAAGTTTGGTATTCGTGTCCAATGTGTTCTTGTAAGTAAATGGGATGAGAAATAATAGTAAAGATTGGGATGATGTCCTCTTGAGGACTTTCAATGATTCAGAAATGGGACATTAAATGTGGCTAGATCGAACCGTAATAAGAGCGATTGATGGAGGCCACGTGATTATGTGGCGCAACTTTTAACAAGCAAATTAAACGGGTTCGCTCAACGAGTTTAAAGAGTCTTTTCTTCTCTAGTGAAAGTAACTGTTGGTTCTCTTTGAGGAACTTTCAAAACAGAAAAAAAAAAAAAACATAAAAAAATCACGTGTTCCACGGTTACTTTTCTTAATTACGCTAAGCTTTGCTGACGCGTACGTGCATACGCCCGGTCATGGAAAAGGAAACAAAACCAAAGTCCATGTTATGAATGAAAGCATTGGCAGCTTCGTTACTAAGACATCGGTTGACAAATTAATGAGTTACTTCACATGAAGTTTGCTAGTATTAAGACGATTGTTTCCATCTTGGAAAGCGTCTTAGAGAAGAGAAACTTCCGACCGATTAAGCGCGATGATTGCTATCCGTATGTGGTCGAGAAGTTACTTTGAGTATCGTTCGGACTCAACCCTAAGGTGAGAAATGAAGGTCGAGCGTAGCATCGCATAATTAGAAAATATTCAAAAAGTCTTAATCTGTTGTATTTTGATCAATTCAGTCTTGTATTCTTCAATTATGCTAATTGAGTCTCGAGCCTTTTGACTATGTGGCGCTGACGATTGATAATTTTTGTAGTTTTTTTTTTTAACTTGTGGGTTTTTTTTTCATCTTTTTCTTTTCTTTCTTTTTTTTCCTATTTTTCTTCCGAGCCTAGCGAGGTTCATCAGCTAATCTCGCTAGGTCTGGCAAGGGCTTCGCGGCCCTTGCCTCGTGGCCGGCAAAGGCCATCAACCCTCGCTTGTGGTTGGCGAGGGCCGCCTCGTCGGACTTGATAGGAGAAAAAGGAAAAAAAATAAGAAGAAAATTCAAAATTCAAATTTTTTTAAAAACAAAGATGATAAAAGATTGTCCATATCAAAGCTGGCAATTCTACGTGGCACCACCAGTGTTTACGTTAGCGATTTCTATTAAAATTGATTGGACATACTTTATAGGCAAAATATCAAAAGGTTTAGGATTCAATTATCAAAATTGAAAGGCTTAAAAAAAATACAATAAATTTACGACTTTTGAGATAATTTTCTATAAGATAGTTCCACGTTAAATCGTTGACACGACAAAGAAAGCAATTTGGGGAAAAGCTAACGTATTCATCGGCTCAAAGTAAATATTTCCCTTCTAGAAGGTGTGCGAGGCGAAATCAAATGAAAATTCCTAGATCAAACGATACAATTTTTCCTCTTCATTGTTTTTCTATTGGCAAGGGCAATCAATGGATGGAAGAGCGTCCAAAACCTAACATAAAGTACGGCGAAGGGGGGGGAGGGGTGGGGTTAAATCTATTTGCGATTCGGATCTAGAAGCATCATCGTCGAAAATCACCACCAATTATCAAATCATGGAAACAGTGGTGAAGCTATGACAATAGAATTAGGGAGTGAGAGGTCCCCACCCCTCTTTGTTTCCTCCCCTCCCCTCTATAATCACCACGTGGAACTCGAAATCATTTGCTTAGACTGCCTCCCTTCAAGACGGCACATACATATACATGAATGAATGAATGAATGAAGGAGCTACTTCTCTATAGTCCTTGCCCCCACCTCCACCTCCAACTCCACCTCCTAATCTAATTCATCTAGTTTGCCCCAATCAAGATCAACTGAAATTACCAACCTCGCCCTACCCCACAGTAGGAAAAAGGGTTGCCAAAAAAATGGGAAAAAAAAAAAGTGAGAGGATCTAACTTCAACACCATCTATAATTGAATAGAGTATTTCATTAGCATCTAGCTCATCTTCCTAATCCTAATAATGAAGACGGCTAAACAAGGGAGCTTGGCTTGGCTTGGCTTGGCTTGCCATGCCAAGCAAACATAGCGTGGGTAGTAGCCACCGTATGAAATTTGAGTTGGCAGGGCTATTCATCGGTACTTTGCTCGACGTTAGACATATTCTAGCAACATTCATTTTCACGGACCGAGATTGCTAATTCCATATGTTCTGGTTCGGTTTGGTTTAGGATGAGTTCCGTTCCCTCTCATTCCGCATGTTCCGGCTCCCGTCGACCCCACTTTCGTCTCCATCTTTCGGCGTGAAAGACAAGCAAGTCATCACGAGGAGATAAGAGATTAAAAAAAAAAAAAAGAGAGAGAGTCAACGGAGCGCAAACTCCTGGTCCATACACAACAGTTTTGGAGAAAAATCTAATCAGAAGCACAGCGAAGTCCATCTTCGCCATCCCCCCAAACCCCGTTCAAAAAGGGGGTTCTTGTCAAGTTTCCTAGAACTTGAAACGCTCGTCTCTTCGCTACGTGCCACTCAAAAAGTCTCCCCTCACGACGCAAGTCAATTCCACAAATCATTCCCTCTCTGGCTTTTTACGCTTACTTTCCTGGGTGCATGATTGGCGGATTCAGCCCGTGTTGGAATTAACAAAGCGACCAACCGGGTACGTCGACGTATGAAAAACGAATCAGTGGGGGTGTGTGGTCCGTCTTTCCCCTTGGTGTGAATCATGGTTTGACTACGAGAGATGAATCGTGTTGGACGAACCGGATGCGTTTCTTCTTCAAATGGATTGACTACCGGTTCAATTGCACAACAGATTTCAAAAGCAGTGAACCAGGCGGGGGGGAAGGAGCTGAATATTTTATCTTTGTTAAGACCAAAGATTTTCCTGTCGGCATGAAATGGGTTTCAATATTTGGCGGACAAGCCTTCCCAAACCCGTTCAAAGGGACTTCGTCTCGAAATGATTTATCTCTGTTGACCAACGTCCGGATGATCCAATCAAGAAGTTAGAGAGACCTTGGGCTTGCTTTGAGTAATATTAAAGGATTTCTTCTTCCTCCTTTCAGATCATCCGAGACAAGATTTTGAGGGCCCTGCCCTCCGTGCAAGAGAAACATGGAAATCCACGGAGGAGTTTTGAATGAAGGCCACCCATGTTTTTGTCCCCTCTTTCTTAGAATTCGCTAAAGGTCAACTCTTTTTCTCTCCACACGTGTACGCACCATTTAACATGTTCCTCACAACCTTGGCCGCACCGTTGAAGTTTGAAAGAGACATATATACTCACGTATTACGTGTAGCTTGTGGAAATGGTTTGTCGGAAGACAAGAGAGGCATAAATGAGCTCATTCCACGAATCGGGAACCCCGGGAAGGCACCAATGACTGCAATCTTGCCGTCTTGTCGACACCTTCCGTCCATCGGTCCGGTTTTTCCCATATGCTGACGGATGGCCGTCCTTCCGGAAGTTGGTCAACCTCGTGACATTGAGGAGCATCACGGGAACTCGCATTTCCTTGATGACCTCCTCCACTATCCTCATTTTCAGAGGATAGTTGTTGAGGAAGCCCCCACCTGAGATCGGTCCTGTTTCTCCATTACACGACCCGCCTGAATCCCAATCCCCACCTCTGTTTTCGTGAACATGTGTGTACAATACACCCTTCCGTTAGTGGCTGTCTTAATTATAATAGAAGACATTCATTCTCCGCAACAACTTCCGTATTAATAGCTCCTTCGAATTCCTCATCTCAGGTAAAGTTAACTGGAGGAAAAAGGTTCAACAAATGTGGACTCGCTCAAAATAAAAAACTTGTAGACATACCTGAAATGGGCAGATGAGTATCCCCGATAAAACACCAACTGCTTCTCAGAATTCACATTCTCATCTACCCACTTTGCCCAGGTTCTCAAAGCCCTTCCATAAGCCTCTACTGCATCAAATTTTGGATAGACATAGTCACCTTCTTTATAATAGTTCTTCCTGCAAGAAAAACACACACAGCAACTTGTTTCCCAGAAATTCGAAGGACTAAGATCTGGAAGAATTGATTCTGTCACCCTTAAGTGTATCTAATCATCAGCAAACACCAGGACGCAAGTGCAAAAGTTAATTATCACAAACCTACTACTGCGTTTGGAAAAATGAACTTGAGAAATATGAACACAAATCCGCAAGAAAAACATCCATAATCATCATATTGCCAATATATAGACAGCACACAAGCCTAAATATAACTAACCAAAACAGAAAACCACGGCAGGTCAGATACAAGAACAAACGTGAATTTGAATCGCATATAAACTAGATAGATGGCAGCACATATACCCTCTAGCAGTCTTTCCATGGGTCCACCAGTGGCCAGTATTAAATACAAGAATATCTGCCCCCTTCCATCGTTTAGCTGATTTGTCGATCCTATCTATTGACAGAGTTGGATTTGAGTTTCCTTGTCCATTGATACGCACTCCTTCCCTCACAAGAAAATGCGATCTCACAAATTCCACTGTACAGTTATAATCCTGCTCAAGCAATTAAATGCAGGTGAGTTAAATCCACAAACCATGATTTTCCTATTTCTAATGGTGATCCTCTAGCATGCAACCATCCATGTGGAAGGCAGTTGATCTCCCGAAACAAATATATATGACATACTTCTAATTTTTGAAGTCACTCAAGCAATTCTCATCAAATGAAGGATGGCATCCAACAGAGAATGGAAACATGTGACAAGCAGGAATAATTTCCAGATACGAAACAAGCTCCGTAATTACTCATGACTTCATCAAGTCAGAGTCAATCTGTGTAACGAGGATCATTTCTCTCTAGCTCTTTATATCGGACATAAATATTGTCCATTGTCCACCTAAAGAGAGGGAGAAAGTAGGTGTTGAAAGCACACTAAAAGAGCCAATGGCCAAGAGAAAATAGGCCCCGTTAACAAGTCCCGTTCTTAGCCAACCAAGTGGAAACTCCTCAATCCTTACAACATCCAACAATGATGAAACGATAGTAGAACCGAAAGATCGATACTTGCTACTATCCTCCTGTAATATTTCAAGGGAGAGAGATTTGAGGGCATTATAGGGCCTAGAGCCTATTTCTTCAATGTAAAGTTAGATGGTTAAATTTCAAGTTTTTGGGTCACTGAAAACCCACGCTTCAATTTGGATCACTAAGGCCCACTTTCGTCCCTAAAGCATCTTCTTCCAATGCCATGCAATGTAATGAAGAGTTTGTGTGATGAAAAACTACATTATCACCACAACAACTTGGTTGGGCAACAAATGAGTAACTAAGATCAAACATTTATATTCGTGTCCCAAAAATTCATTAAGTTGGCTCTGAATAACATAAAAAGTGAACAATCAAATTACCGTGAACTTGAACACATAGTATCCTCTTCCCTTGGTTATTTTGTATCCATGGATTTCAAACATTCCATTCCTGTCCGAAAGGCCTTCTCGTAGGAGGCATAGGATGGACTCAAATTGGTTGCGATTCATGGAGTCTCCAACCAGCATCAACCTTTTTCCTCTTAGTCTCACCAAGAAGTCTGTTCCATTAAACCTACGAGTGAAGAGTGAATGTGGAATTTGGCCAAATTAAAGAAACGAGTAAGCATGGAAAGGTAATAGCATCACTAGATTTGATGATGACGGATTGATTGTCAACGGCAATTTTGTTTGCGTCCGTGCGTGTAGTAGTAGACTCGCACACCCAACTTTGGGCAACGGCAAAACTTAAGTAGAAACAGGCATACTGAAAGGCACGATTACTATTGAACAGCAGTAAAATTATGGAGAGAGAAATAGGATATACAGCAGTGCCAGCAACATAAGCATTCATATCTATCCCACGAAAGGAATTGATAATTAAACCATCTAATATTGGAGATGAAACAGACCAAAACCTCATAAGAGCCCACCTTCCACATCTTATCATGCATTATGTTCTTCCTTTTTTTTTTTTTTTTGGGTAAGCATTATGTTCTTCTTTGTTTCTGAAGAAACGAACATATGTCTTCGTAAACAAAAAAAGAAAGCAGAACAAGAAATAAAGGAATATGTCATCCCAAGCTGACTAGATAACCAAATAGAAGTCTCTGCATAAACATAAAAGTGGAGACAATCATATGTAAATTGTCAACTCACGTGACAATAATCAATATCCCAACCACACTAATCAACTGCTTCAGCAGCTAGTGTGTTCTACACACGGTACCTCAGTGTCTAGATATCAGAAATATAGAATTGATATCAGAAATGTATAATTATATCATCAGAACAAAAACTAACTGGAGAATTTTCAAGCTTCGGAACCCTACATCTAGTTATGAAGTGCCAATATATCAATCACTGGCTTCTTGTTCAACATCTTGATTTTGAATATGAGGTAAAGGCTAGTTTACAGCTTAGGCTGACGTAGTTAGATACTCTGGAATGGAGGCTTGACTACGCAATGTCATCAGCTTCTTTAGACACAAGAAATTCCGCTGATTCGTAAACCTACCTCAATCTGAATGAGCAAATCATCCAATGACAAGTTGGAGATTTCACATGAACTTACTCGCAGAAATTATTTGTTTGGAGTTTCAATGTATGCGAATGGATAAGGTTCTCGCTCTATCACGCTCGGACCAGTCCTCTGTTTCTTCCCGAAGCCTGCGCTCTCTCATTTCCTCATTTTCTATCTACCGATCACAACGGAAGTAGATATTGAAACTACGACTTAAAACAATCAAGCCAGCTACCCTCACCCGCAACGTCCACTACCGCATCCAAGCGATTACAGCTACCAAACATTGAACATAGCGAGTGGCAGATAGAATTAGAACACCGAACAAGCAAAGCAGCAGCAGGCATTACCTGGGGAGATCGCAACCATCGGGCTTCCATCGCCATTTTAGATAGTCCGAATCGGGCCTTCCGTTGTTTTGGCAATCAAAAGCTTCGTCCACGTAGGGGCACGACCCAGGCGCGTAAATCGGGTACTCTTCATCCTTCACCCACGTCCCCATATACAAATCACATTTCTTGAGGCTATCCGTCGTCAAGTCTCCACCTTTATCAGCAACTGAACTAACAGGCGGAACATTGGAAACTGGGCTTTGCTCGGATTCGGAAATGAGGTCAGAATCTGGGCTGCCATCGACATCAGAGCCCGACGGCTCGACCGGAGAATATGGAGGTGGGAGTTCTTGGTGGAGCGACGAGTTAGAGAGGGGAGAAGGAGAGCGAGTTTGGGGAAGAGATGACGGTAAAAGGAGACGGAAGGCTGGAGTGAGCGAGAGCGCTGGTTGAAGACGAAGATGGAGAGGAGGAACAGGGTGAGGAAGACAGGGATGACCCAAGAGTACCGCTTCTTCGGAGAAGACGATGTTGCCATCTGGTGAAGTGGAGACGGGAGATGGTGAACACGTCCCCCTTCCTCTGGGAACGGTTTTACGCGCACGAAGAGTGCCAGCGAGAGCGATCCCACGTCAAGGGAGGACTAAATATGGATGGACTCATCGCTCATCAGGCAAATAGGAACTTCGGGAACTTGAGACTTTCAGTTTTATTTCCCTGCAAAAGGATGCGTTCAAAGTAAATGGCGGACGCACGTCCCTGAAGGGGGAGGATTGAAAGAGGCGACCCTGAAGGGGAGGATGAAAGAGGCGACGAACAACAGCAGAAGAAGCAGCATTAATGGTTTCTTCAGAGAAGACGATGTTGCTATCCTTGTAGTTCCGACTTCTCAATTCGCATGACCCGTCCCTTCCGAACGGAGTAAGTTACCCCGTTCATTAGTTTCTCTGCTGACTTACAGAACATACGAGTGTAAATCTGTTTGAGCATCTTACTTTCAAGATTTTATAATCATTTCCGTGTGTTAAAATGCGGCTTCAGTGCTCCTTTTCTGTCATCCTCTGGTCTCAGTTTAGGCCATCCCTTAAATCAATCTCCATCATTCTGCTTTTGAATTCCAACCTATTCCAGTATTTCATTTACATCCTATAATTAGTAGTCCCTTGAACAGAACTCTTGCTCCTGCCCTGTACGTCCAATGGACCATTCCACAGCTAAGTCTGTAGATGCCTCTCCTTGTGCTCTAAAAAGGGAGCTGAATTTTGCAAAATAAACTTACAACAGCTTGGAAAAGCACTTTGAATTTCGCCAGATTCCCAGACACGAAACGTATAATCCATGCAAACCACACCTTCCTTTATCAAGATATACTTTGATTAAGAAAACAAAAGAAGCAGAACACCCGCATCCCTTCGCCCTAGGTAGGTGCTGTGCCGTGCGCACCATCTTCCTCTCAACAAAATCCAACTCCAAAATATGAGAACCAGCTAAATAGTAGGACCGCTCCCAGTCAACTTGGAAGTACTGACAGCAATATGACAGAATGCACGTCTGAGGGCCCTTTGGTTGGACTTCAAATGAAACGACGGGCAGCACACATAGAAATGCCGCCTTACAGTACAATCATATTGTTTCTCTCTCTGTTCATCTAACGGATTAACCATAATTAATTTTTATTCTAATTGACAATGACAAGATTGAATGGCGTTAACTATTTTCGCTTCCATATCAGATCAGCATACTCTGGATGATCAACAAAAGGATTTCTATTATGCTGAAAACTTGCATATCCTGTCATTTCTCAGCTTCTCTTCCCTAGAAGGTGGATCAAGTTTATTCCATCGCAGCAGTGTAGAAAGCATTCCCATCTCCTTTTTCTCTGCATTAAGTCAGTGGCACTCATCATTAGACGTGCTCCATGTCAAGCTAAATATATGCGACCTGAGAAAGTAGAATGTTCAACTTCCCAGTTGAAAATGGAGAACCGGCAGAGAAGAAAGGTGAAAATAAACATGAAGAACAAGTCTTTGGAATGTGAAGTTTAAAATGCCAGGGAATCAAGCTGGTCGCCATGGAGGAGCAATTGGACGGAGTAAAATAACATCATGATCAGACAGAACTAGGAACATATCAAAATAGCAACCGTCATGTTAAAGTATATCTAACACCATTGAAGCTTATGAGATAACTAGTGACATGTACCACTTATGGGGAAAAAAAGGAAGGCATCACTCCTATGTTGTTATCAGAAAAACTCCACCTAGACATTTGAAAAGGATCGATTGTGTATCCCGGCTTTGACTTTTCCGTCTATTTGACTTGAGAAATGCTAAGCTAAAAAATTACTGAATAGGAATACGACAACAAACCCTCCCCTCCCCAAAAAACACAACCCCACAACAAAAAAAACCAAAAACAAAAAAAGTAATATTCTTCTCCTGTGGTACTTGATTCCACTTAAAAGCCTATACACCAGCAAGGTGAATTTGGTCCCCCAAGCTTCAATATCATACTTACAAACAGAAAAATATTGCCCAAATGAGTCCCTATACCTCAAATGCAGGCATTTAGGTAATGAATCATCTAAAAAGGCCTAGTTGACATTTTTATTGTGTTAATTGTCAAGAGCAAGAGGAAAAAATATCGAAATCTCAGTCTTATCTTACTCATAAAGCGTGCCCAAATCTAGTACTGAATTGGAAAAAGAAGAAGGAAATTTAGGGGAGGAACAGAGAAGCAAGTTGTTGATGGAAGTCTAGTCGGGTTTAAGAGTGTCTTCCACTGGAAAGTTACATTCGCTTAACATGGATTGTGTACAATCTTGAATGAGAGATGGGGACAGAAAGATCTAGGGTTCCCATGTCAAAGGTGAAATATCTTCTAGTTATTATTGCAAAACAAGAGAGAATTTGCGGGTCAAGGAGTAGCAGATGCAGAAAGAGTAAAGATGCACTAAATTAGTTCAGCCTACCAATGCTTGGAGAATCAGAGAGGTGAAGATCAGGGCCTCCACCTGGTTGATGAAACCCATAGCAGACAGCCATATAAATAAATGCCGTGCAATAATCCCCTCTAACCTGACGATAGAAAAGAGCAGACAATCTCATTCCAGAGAAGACATGAGCTATAGAAAAACAAACTATACGATTGATAAACTAAATGGAACATCTAAGACCAATTCATACCAGATTAGTGAAAAAGGGATCAATTGTCCTGAAAGATTCATGAATCATTTGATTAATTAAACATTCAAGTGTTCAATCAGCAAGCAACAGCTATTTTGGCATTTATTGGCCAATTATAAGTTTCAAAAATAATGTGAACAATTGCCACAAACCACATTAATTCCTTCTAACATGCTTAGAGGTTGGTCCCCCCATATTGTGAAACACGTTTGACTGTTTTAGCTATTGAGGGGGTGAGTGCTAAAAGATCAAATCTATGCCAAACATAATGAAAAGAATGGACTGCCTAGGCGGAGCCATCTCTTGCTATCTGATTCTGTTCAATTGCTGCTTCCTTGTTCGCTGGCCAGACATTTAGCTGAGTAAACGTTACATTCTCCATAATACTTGTTCCTCTGGATGAGTTAACTGCAAAGGCACATTATGGCAAGCTAGTTCATGTTGTGATGGCATCTCCATTTACAATAAAGCAGATCAGCTCTTACCATTATATCAGATGGGCGAAGGTTGTGTTAAATCGCTCAGTGACACATGATCAAACTAACCATCAGAACGAGGCCATAGATTGCTCCCTGGCAAATTTTTTGCTGGGTGAACAATATTGCAAATACTAAATAGGACATGATCAAAGCAAATTATGATGTCAACGCAGAAGGTAAAAAATTAGGTTTAGTGACCAGATTTCAAACTGATCACAGCGGGTCTTCTGTAATCTCTGAAATAAACAATCACTGTAAATAATCTGTCAAGCCAGATGGCTCAGACCATTGCTGCATTGCATTGCACCATAGCTTGAAGCACCCCTTTTCATCAATGGTCAACTCACTGAAGAGCTTGTTGGAACCATAGATATAAAATCAAGACCACTTCACTTAGAAAAGACTGGATGGGGGGAAAAGCAAAGTAAATGGCCACCAAAAATAATATTGTGACCGGCCTGCAATTAGCAGAAAAATAACGGAGTGAACTCACTATTCCATCCCTCAGGTTTTCCCAGCTAAAGCATTAGGTAGATCTTAGAGTATAATTTCAACTCGCGCCGCAACAAAAAGAACAAACAGTTCCTTGCTTAAGAGTGCCACAAGGATACATGCGTATGAAATACTACTGGGATGTTGACAATGGGTATGAGAACCATACACCCCGGGCGAAACTCGGGCTATCAACATAGCAGCAAAACAAGGGATCTTGAGTGCACCCACACTGTTTATGGAAAGAAGAGCGGTTCACACATGCATGATACGATTACAACAACCAAGTCAAGAATTAGGAAGGAGGTGACGCTTGTAGGACAAGAGCGATGAGTAGAGATGCGGGAATGAAGCTTTCTCTGAAGAGCTTGGCCTTTGGAATTCCGAAGCTGTGGGCGTTAA
>JAGVVM010006605.1:0-25890 GCA_019149425.1 Psidium friedrichsthalianum
GCAAAACAAAACGCATATAGAAATACGTATTCCCGCTTTACGATGACTTTGTAAACCTGATAACGTTACTTAATGGCTTCGTCGTCCTATCCGTTTATTAGAACATCGCGACGTTATTCGTATCGTCAATATAGAAATTCTGAAGATAATGTAAATGGCACAATAATTATTACATTATCAAAAGTTCTTCTCTTGTAAGTATGACGGAATACGAAAGATTAAACCACAATTTAGTTATTTCAATTATCGTCGTAGCGAAACTTTTGCGATCTGTAATAGATCGCAACGGTCCCGGTATCAATGTGTAAAAGTAATTCGATCTACTTCCTACATAAACTTACATGCACAAGATAGTTCGCATTTTTCGTCAAGACAAGGGAGGGGGCCATCAAATTGTGTAAAGGAAAATCACTATCACGCAGCTTCCTTCGTACCCCTGATCGCATCCACTCAGGTTAGGTACAACTAGTTTATGCGATTTCCTCATTCGCACCGACCTTTTATCGAATGTCTCTCATCAAAACTTCAATTACAGACTCAGTCCATATGGTGATCCAGTTGTGTTTTTCGCTCTGGTCCTTTCACGAGAGGTCCTGGTTCAAACTTTGGAGCCGGTGATTTAAGCGGAAGGTCATGACAGTGGGATGCTGCGCTAGCCCTCCCAAAAGATTAGTCGAGGTGCGTGTTTCATACGGACACTGATCCGAACACCTTCAATATAAAAAAAAAAACATTCAAATTACAGCGGTACACATTTTTGTTGTTTCTTGGGCCAATCGGACGCTTGATTTCTCGAGCCAAGGTCCAAACAGGCTGGCACGACAAAGCCTGAACGATGCTGACCATAACACAAATCAAAATGTCACAGTCCAGCTCCGCGACACCCCCTGAAGTACAAGAAATCCATTTTTGTCTCGGAATGCGAAATTAGCGGGTATTTAGGAATTTCGTACTTTTGGAAGAGCTCACCGAGAAATCAACTAACCTTTTGATGCACGATCAGAAAGTTACCGTTGATTCATCGGCGCGCAATGGACGAATCTCGTCTCCACAATGGTCCGAATACAATCCCAAGGAAATAATTATCGTTCCACAGGGTAAATGCCGATCGCTTTCGCAAAGATGTTCTTTTTATACATTCGATTTTCTCGAGAATGAACAGTTATCGTGAAATTATTAACTCCCTCTATCTATAAGAAGACGGTGCATTTCATACGCACATTTTTGCCTCCAAACACATACCATCATGGGCGAACCGCCGAACAATAACACGTAAAGGGATAAGTACATCATAAGTGTCATAACTTTCGTATGACGTTCACTTGAGTGCCATGATTTTTTTTTAAACCATTTTAACTTCTAAAAAATATTCATTCGAGTGCCATAATTTTTAGTCAATCATTTAAATGCCAATTTTTGGAAACGTTCACTCAAGTGTCGTAAATCGATGTGGCATAAAACACATGGTGAACTTTTTTAAAATTTTAAGGCGCTCGAGCGATTAATTAAAAGTTACATGACATTAAAGTGATTGAAAAAAAAAATTATGGCATTTAAGTGAGCATTGTAGATAGGTTACGACACTCAAGTAATCGAAAAAAATTATAGCACTAAAGTAAGTGCCGTATGAAAGTTACGACACTTGTTGTGTCCTTATCTCGCACGTAAAGAGCCAAAGGCTACTCTCGCGACAATTCATAAATTGACGGAAAATAAGAATCAAACCTAATCACCTTTGGAGAGAATCAGGCCACTCCACGTACGAAAATGTTAAATTCAAATAAAATAAATTAATAGGTTATAGTATAATATTCACAATTCTTTTGTTTTCAAACAATCTCGTGTGGACATGACCAGACCGCCAAAAACGGCTTGATATAGTGATGCAAGACTTTTTAATGGGCGATGATGTGAAGTTTCGTGCTATAGGAAGTTCATGACATCGAACATGGTCCCGCCTAGTGGCGTTGAGATGGGAGTGACGCTGACGAGTCGGGAACTCAATTTCCCTCGAGAGCAAAAGAGAGAGAGAGATCACATCGAACTAAATCGAACATGGTCCCGCCTTATGGGGACACACACAAAAAAAAAAATTAGTTACCTAAGTCGAACGTTCAATCGGGGTCGCAATCTTTAATGTGGACTGCGGTGGAGATAAAATCAGTGGGAATCATAAGTGGTGGTCCAATTTGGAATGCACGCGCTGTAGTGGCAAGCGATGGTGGGGGGCTGTAGTGAATAAAATGGCGAATGCGTGTGGTGCCTAAGGCACGGGACTACTTTCTAGGATGTTCCCGCGGGTGGGGAAATCATATTAGGTTTCTCCTCGGACTTGTCCAATTCCACATCTCGATCGGAGAATTGTCCTTGGAAAATACGCATTCGGAATTTAGTAGTTTCGAGGGATTTTTTGCTTCTCCTACGTAAGTTGGAGGATGTTTCTTCACAAATTGGGCCAATTATTCTGTTCGCGAAAATGCAACGTGATGAAATTAGAGATTGGCCGAAAATAGATGACTTGGACGCCGAATGGCCTACGTGACATCATTGCCGTCGACGTGAAACTTTTTATCTATATTTTTTAATAACTTTTTCTAAAATTTTAAATACTTTTTTTGCTTCTTTTGTTTTTCCCCTTTCTCTGTTTTTTTTTATGTCCTTCTTCCTCCTCGATCATCGGCCTCCTCGATGGCTGGCGATGGTAACAGGGATTCGGTGAGGTTGAGCGCCATTGGCTTGACGAAAGAACCTGAAGTCTTGCACCGATGGAACTGCGACTCGAAAGGAGAAAACATAAAGTACAGAGAAGAACAACCAGCATGAGTGCCCGATCTGCATCAAGGTCTTTCCGTCAGGCTGAGTTAGCAAGGTCGACCCTCGCCGATCTTTCCCGAATGTAGGTCACACGGCCATCGAGGAGGCCGACTAGGGAGGAAGAAGGGGAAAAAAAAAAATACAAAACAGCAAAAAAAAATATTTTAAGACATAAAAATTATCTACATCAGCGCAGGTGATGCCATGTAGGTTGTTCGGCATCCACGTCAACAATTTCAGGCCAAAATTTACCGGATGGACTGAATTTGTAGAAATGCAAAATGTTCAGACTAAATTAGCACAAAAAAATATTTTATAATTAACTGACATAATTGCAATAGGTTTACAACTTTTTTGATAACTTTCTTCTTGAATTTTAATTAGTCAATTGAAAATATTTGAATCCACAAAAAGAATTTATGTTTAAACGTTTTTTGAGAATGATAAAATATTTTCATTCATTTATTTTTTAAGCGACGTAAGTTATCGTTTTCAGGAAAATGTCCAAAATCGTTTATTTTTCGCGAAATTAACGGAGCCGGTCACAAGATTTTATTTGCCTACCTTCTTTCGTTGTGGGCAAAGTCAATCACGCCGTCTTTTTCTTCCTTTCTTCTTTCGTCGCAAGCAGTGATTGGAGTGACCACCTTGTTAATGCAAGCGACTCGATCAAAACAAGGTGAAATTATTGGAGACGGACGTGGATCTCACTCGTAAACTGCGAGAGCTACTCGTGCTCTTCCATTTATGGTAGGTGCAATTCAATTCAATCTTAATCATATACATGGGGAGAGCTAGAGAGAGAGAGAGAGAGATTGCAATCACTTCCATGAATTATTGTATGTGGCTCCAAATCTCTATTGATGGCAACAAGTCTCTTTGATGATGAGATGGTGTGCATGAACTTAGGGTAGATGCCGCGATCCTCTTTTGTCGGTGGGAGTTCGAATTCGACGTCTTGCCATTTTCGTTCGAGCGAATTCGAAGGCGGGTTTCGTAAGTTACTGTTGGGAAATTTAATGATCGGACCTTGAGGCGTGATAACCTAGGAAGCACGGACACTCTCCGGAGATCTCCATGAAATTTTCAATAAATCAGGATCACCAACGTGTCGTCATGTCGTGTCGGTGCTACTTAGGTGATAACTTGCCCCACTAATATTGCCACCCGCACGCAGATATAGTAGGGTCCGGTCCACTTAACTTGTTGTCTTCATTTGAAGGGCTATAAAAGCCTTTCGCTAATATATTTTTCGCTTTTCGATAAGAAATGCCTCACTCGAAAAGTCGACGGTAGGGACCTACATATGGTCAAATCACAAATACATGCCCATCTCCGATTCGGGAAGCCGCAATCTCTCGCGATTGCCCCAATCTTTAACCTTTCTCGAATCGGAAAAAATACTTAAATCGTTTATCGGAATGGATAATAAGACTATGTCCGGCGCACCATGATCGTTCAATTTGAATATATGTGCAAATTACAAAGCGTCGAAGAAGGTAAGCGGTGGAAGCACCTTCATTAGCCACCGGAAGTGGCTCGGGCGGCACTTCGTTTTCTTTTCTGAATCATTCGATTTGACTAGGCATGACTCTGCTTCGCCTCCTGCCATTTTGGCATGCATTTTGATGGTGGAGTTTCAAAGCAGCGTGGTTCCATGCGATTCCTGCCTTATCTCTAACTATTTTATTTAATTGAAACATGTTAATGGGTTTTTTGTTGAACTATGTTTAATCTCTTTTTAAAAAAAAAGCGTAAAATGACAATTGAAACATTCTTCATTTGGATGATCTGAAAATAAGAAAATCTCGATGCACGTCCCCAAGCTCGATAGTTCCGACAATGGCGGGGTCACGATGTTCTCGTGCGGTCAAAAGTTCGAATAAGGGCCTTGACTCCCCGACTGGCGAGCAAACCTTATGGACTCCTACCATGCTACTTATGGGAAGTCGCGAGTTTGAGACCTTACAATAAGCGATTGGTAGCCCATTTCACTATGGAGAACCATTGTCTTCTTAACTAACAGGGATAATTACATAAATAGTTCATTGAACTTTGACACAATGTGCAATATCGTCGCTAAATTTTTAATTTATTTAATACAGTCCGTAAAATTTTGATAAATGTTCAATCTAGTTTATAGATCATGTGAGGGTATGTAATTTTATCCTTTCATTATTTTCAGCTTGGGGCAACGTTGAAAATTTTTCAGTTACTCTGTCAATTAAATTGAACATGTCCCAAATGTTCAAGAACCGTATTGAACAAGTTAAAACTCAAGGGACGATGTTGCATATTGGGCTATAGTTCTAGAACCGCACTTAACAAATCAAAAGTTATGGACAATATTGCACATTGCTTCGAATTCACGGATTATTTGTGTCATTTATGCTAAGGAAAATTACCAAAAAAAAAAATCCTAAAAACTATTGCACTTATACGAATTCAGTCCTAAAACTTTTATCTTTTGACGATTTAGTCCTAAAATTTTTGCAATTGTGCCAATTTAGTCCATTCGATCAAATTTGATCACGCCGTCGTGACGTAAGACATACACCAACGACGCTCATCCTGTGACATAATATTTTAATTTGTTTCCTTCTATCTTCTCTTCCTCCTCTGGCTGATGAAGCGAGTCTCACCGCGCTAGGTAAGTTGGCATTGCCATGGCCGAAGCAAGGCTTGACCTCGCCAACGCTACGCGCGTCGAGCCTTGCTAGATAGGATCTGGTGAGGTCGTGCCGTGCGCTCGATGACAGCATAGTCCATGCGGCAACTCCAAGTCCTAGTTCGACTTTCCCAGTGGTAAGTTATTCATGCATAGCTTCCTGCCTTGGATCAGAGAAGTCAAAGCCTCATCTTCATACCCTGGCCACGTGTTAGCCTAGATCCAACCTCGTTGAAGCCAAGCGAGTCGATTGAGACTCTTGATCAGATCCAGGCTGCGAGGCCATCCCCCCCTAATAATGGGAAGGCTCGCCATCAACCAGTGGCCACGGCGAGGTTGACCTCTCCGACCATCATTGAAGAAGAAGGTAGAACGAAAAAAAAAAATATTAAATAAAAAATATATCATGTCGTCTGGCAGCATCCATGTGAGAACAATCGGCCCAGATTTTTCTAGATGGATTGAATTGACAAATTGCAAAGGCTTAGGTTTAAAATCGACAAAAGAAATGTTCAAGATTGAATTGATAAAATCGCAATAAAGTTATAATTTTTTTTGGTAATTTTCCGTCTACTAATCTCACCGCCCGGCTACATTTATGGCTTTTGATTTGTCTTTTGCAAAATCATGGGCCGGCTATAAATGACATCGTCTGCGTTGTACACTATGAATCATGAGAAGAAGATGAGGATCCTCTGTCGTGGCGAGTTCGTAATTGACTCCTTGCCTTTTTGTTCTAACGAGTTTGAATGCAATTTCAATCGGACAGTCCCGCAGAAGTTTCTGTATTATGATAATCCTGATTCGGAATGCTATCATCCCGTCGTCAAATTTTGCTGATTGCCCATTCCGCAAAATAATTTAAACCATTTTTCCGGGATGTCTTCGCTCTCGCTTGCCATAGGTCACTATATGACGTTTTTTGTTTTGTTTTTGTGCTAGTACAGATAAAAACAGCGGCCAAAAAACTAGAGTTTCGATACGTTGTAGCCGTCCGTTAAATCCACTGAAAATTTGTTTACCCTTTTGCACATTTCAACTCGTGTAAGATTCTTTTAGGGGAAAGTTTTAAGCATATTTTTGGATTTTTGATCCCCTTACTATGAGATTGAATTTTATAATCGTAGTTAATTCCTTTTCTTTATAGTAAGTGATTTGAAACAATCACGAAGGGGGATTCATTTTTTTTTCCTTTCCTTTTATGTGTTCGGTCCTTTTCAAACATCTAAATATAAATACGTTTGGCATTTTACTATGCTTTTTAACAATTACTCTTTCCATTTTTGATCAATTTTCGTTTCCGTTTTTATCAAGATCGGCTCAATGATTAAATGAATTTTAATTTTCAACTTTGAAATACATTTTCACTAACACCATTCGAAAAAAAAAGGGCAATTAATTGCGTGTTTATAAGCTATCGTAAATAGAAATTTCTTCTGAATAAAAATATGAGACCTAAATTAAGATTGACGACATTCACTAAGAAAAATGGTAATGAGATATGGTAAATTATATCTTGATGTATGTAATGGGGCATTTGTATTGTGAAATTAATGATAGAAATAAAGATAGTTTTTGTGGATCAGCCCGATAAAAAAAAAAACAATAAGTCGAAGAAAAAGAGGAGGATATTTCGGTAAATTAACTAGAAAAGAGGAGTGGCTTAGCCAAAATAGGGTGAAAATAGAGCTGCCCAAAAGTTAAATCATTAAGAATGTATTTTAGTAGTGGAAACTCCTTCATTAATCACTAAAGTGATTTGGGTGGCACTTCGTTCTCTTTCTAAATTAGTGCAAACTCCTTCGTTAAGCACTAATAAAGTGATTTAGGTGGCAATTCGTTTTCTTTCTAAATTATTTGATGTGATGACGAATGGTTGCGCTTCGTTTTCAACGGTTAATGAAGAAACCATGGAATTGCCACAAAAAAAAACACTAACTAAGTTTTACAAAAAATAAAATAAAAAAAAAGTTATCATCAATTTCCAGCCTCTCTATAGAAACTAAAAAATTGCCGAAAAAATGGCAACTTCTTTGTAAATCTCAACGTTTCAAAATCTGTGCACATTCTTCATTTCAACAACTCTAGAATGTACTGATTTCGACACGCGCTAGTCATTCAGCGACATGTTACCGAGCTTGGCAGTCCGATAGTAACAATATCACACTGCCTTAGGTGTGCTCATAGATTGAAATGATATTGCGACTTGCGCAGGATCGCCCATTGGTAAATTTATTTATGCCCTAATGAAAGTCTATGGATCATCTTTGAGCGTCGTTCAACTGTAGCAATTGTTTCCTCTCTATTTCTCAGGTGAAAATCAGCTCCAATCTCTGGATTAATATAATTAAAGAATATAGAATATCAAACCTAAATATCCCAACAACGTGGATGATAGCTTGGACGAAATCAGTAGGAAACGTACGGAGCCATGATCGAATCTTGGACGCACGATGGGTCAACCCCGGTAGGAATCAACCCGCCACCTGTCACAAGCAAAACATCATCAGAGGCGAAAGTATTTTTAGCAGATTAAAATGAATACATTAGAGAAAAATAATAGATCTTAAAAAATTCAACTGGAGATCTGAGATTAGACGGATATTAATAAGCCTGTGTATTGTGATGAAATCGAATCAGAAGACCCAAGTCAACGATAAGGACGACACGGTCAATTAGCGAAATTTTTGGTGTTCGTGTAATTAGCTAATCTTCGAGGGACTTCTTCGAACAAAACATTAAATATGGAAAAGGAAAAACAAACCTGGTATTTTTCCTTTTGAGGTTTTTTTTTTTTTTTAATCATCTGCGAGATGTGAGGAGGTTTCTGACATCAATTTGGTTTATTTCTTTGAAAGGGTGGAATTTGGATTGAAGCTTGAGAAAATCATTATTGATTTCAATTATTTTCGAGTAGACCGAGTCAAGGAATTTATTTATTTATTTCTGGCGGGATGGAGTTCAATATCAATGTATTTCTCGCCCTAATGTTATTCGATTTAATTAACAGAACGAAGGAACTTTCACTTCTTAAGAATATATCTCCTCGTGATAGAACTTCTTAATCGTGTCTAGGAAGGAAGCGAATACAAGCTTGAATCTCAAAACAGTTATGTTAAATGTCAGTCCCTATTGGTCATATTCATGGAACTACCTTTTAGTTTTTCAGATTTAATCTTGAAGCTTAATCCTTAATGTTTCAAAATTTTATAATTCACAAATTTCATACAGAGTGGCGAGTGAAGAGCATAATAAATCACACCATTCTACCAAATTAACAAGAGAATTCTAGGAGTTAAGGAACCATACTTAGATGAGAAGAGTGGGGTAGAAATTTTTCTTGCTATGATGCGAAGGGCCTGTTCTAAGCAACATGGCTTAAAAAAAAAACACACATTGAATTTGTAGATCCGATCTCAATGAGTCCAAAGCTCGAGCAAGCGACCATGGCTGGCGAGTGACGAAGTTGAAGGCGGAGGCAACCTTGGTGATGGACACAGCAATGCCGAGGAACGGCTCCATCGGCACATACTCATGGTGGAGGATGAGGCCGCAAGGGTTGGCCGAGCTCGAGAATGGCGATGCGAGCCTTGGCCAACTATGATCCTAGAATCTTTGCCTCCACGGTGAGGCAAGCCTCGGCTTTGTTGGATCCAGTGAGATTGTGGCTTGCCTTGCCATGGAGGTGAAGATCCTAGGATCGCAGCTTCGTTGGGAGAGAAATTTTTTCCAATTTCAGAAACTTACGTGCTAAAGAGAAGCTTGAGATGGGGGGGGGATGATTTTCATTTCTCAAAAAAGAAAGTATTTTCCTCAGTTTTAGAAGGTGTTTTTCATTGACCGGAAAATATTTTCCGTCGACCACTGATTTTCTGCCCCCAAACACCAGAAGTTGAGAAAAAATTTTCCAGGAAAATATTTTCGTGAAACAAACAGAGCTAAAATAATAAAAGTGTTTCTTTGACTATTTTAATCAGTTGATATTTATTTTAATTATTTTGGTCTCCAGCGATTTAGAAGGCTACTCAATTCTGATAATCCTACCGAAGTGGGAAGCTATTGCTATTTTTAATGCTTTCAATCATTTTGGGCTTCCGACCAAAATTTTAAAAAAAAATCATTTTGGGCTTCTCCGACCCCCCAAAAAAACATTTGGGCTTCTCAAGCGAATCACAGCCGGTACAAGCCCATTGGGCTGTTGAAACCCATAAAGCCCGCTAATTGCAAATTTAATTTAAGGAAATATGGTGTGAAATGTGAATAGTGAACAGTCACGTGGCTTATTGAATGAGTATTAATTTTTTTTCCCCTCAATTCATTGCTTTATTTTTACCTTTTGCCTGACCTAACGCCAATGTTTTGTACCTCCAAAGATCAAACAATTTCAGAGCACGTTTATCTCGCGAAAAATAAACGATAAAAAAATTATAATTAGTATCAATTATAAAAATAGTTAATATTATGGAAAAATCTCAAATTGATACACTTATGTTAATTTTTTCTAAAATAATTTGTTGACTATCAAAAAGTCAAAATTGATACATCGGTGATAAAATGTATTTTTTTTATTAATTTTCGTTAAATTTTAATGTTAAATTGCTGATTTAAATGACATGTACAAGTTGAGAGGAATATCAGTTTGAGGTTTTTATTCTCCATTTGTCACGAATGTATCAGTTTGAGATTTTTACCCTCTGTTTGTCATAAATATATAAGTTTGAATTTTTTTTGTGGTATTAATCTAAGGTAACGGAGACTAATTGAGGGTAAAATTATCATAGATGTACCGATTTAGAATTTTAGTGATAAAAAAAATTAGTTTGAGATAATTTATTATAAGTATATAGACTCGAGGTTTTTGCGATATTAATTCTTACAAAAATGAACGAATTAAAAATATTTTCATCGTTCATAATAACTTTTTATATTAATAATTATTATTGATAATAAAAATATTTTTACAGGCCAGTTATTTCAACCCACTCCGGGAGATATTTATAAGTAATTTATATCGAAGAAGGCGTTGAAGTCATTAAAGAACCCAACCCACCGTGTCCTCAGCACACTGTCTCAATAGGCAGGAATTGACCCTTACGTGTCACAGGAGACCTTCAGAAACAGCGGTGCTCTTTCGCCACACTTATCAGGCGCCACGTTTTTGGCCTTTGGTCCTCTCCCTCTGCTTGAGAATGTTCCAGAGAGCTCGTGATTCGTCGCTCCAACAGCTCATGCTTTTGGAGTTTTTCATTTCTCGATTATTTATCAGAAATTTTGAACGGAGGGTTTGTGACTCAAGTAAAAGTTTGTAATTTCTAATGAGACTGTGAAAATTTTAAATCAAAATTGGGATTGAACGGTAAAATTGATACAAGACCTACAATTGAGAGTTTTTCGTGGGACAAAAAAAGTTCAAGCAAGAATTGACACTTTCGTGTCACAGAAGAACTTTAGAAACAACAGTGCTCTTTCGCCACACTTATCAACGCGCCACGTTTTTGGTCTTTGGTCCTCTCCTCCGCTTGAGAATGTTCCATCTCTCGCAACCAGAGAGCTCGTGGTTCGACACTAGAAGAACTCATGCTTCGGAAGTTTTCATTTCTTGGTTGTTGACGAGAAATTTTGAATGGAGGGTCAATGTGGATTGATTTGTGATTTGCGTAGAAATTTGTGATTTTTAATGGGACTATGCAAATTTTAGATTAAAATTGAGATTGAATAGTAAAATTGATACAAGACCTAAAATTGAGAGTTCTTCATAGGAGAAAAAAATTTAGGGTAGAATTGGAACATTATCTAAAGTTGCATTTTTTTTTCAAGGACAACGAACTTTTAGGATAGAATTAGCATCGAACCTAAAGTTGAAGAATTTTTATGAGACGAAAAGTAAAATTATGAAAAAAGTTAAAATTGGAGATCGTTAGGGCATTATTAGGCCTAATATTTTCTACCTCTAAAGATCAAATCATTCCATACCATTTCATAAAAATAAACGATTTGCAAAATTCTTTCTTCTAAATGACGATTAGTATGGGTAACCAAAATGAATAAATAAAAATATTCTTATCGTCTACAGTAATATTTAAATATTAATGGTCATCGATGATGACAATATTTTGGGCAATACATGTGATGATTTTCAGGAAAATAATATTTTTATGTTATTTATTTTTTAACGAAATAATCAATTATAGAAGAAGGCATTGAAGTCATTAAAGAACCCAACCCAACCCAACTTTGTCCTCAGCCCACTGTCATTCAATGAGCAGGAATCAACCCTTGCGTGTCACAGAAGGGCTTCAGAAACAACGGCACTCTTTCGCCCCACTTATCAACGCGCCACGTTTTTGGTCTTTGGTCCTATCCTCTGTCTTTTTTGTCACTCTGTGATGACTCCTCAACTCGAGCTCTCAAATCCGACACAGCCAGGATAATTTAAAGAGGAGGGACCAAGTAAAGCGTCTTCCTTTTTGTTTTTCAAGGAGTACCCGTCCCTGTTCTGATCTTAATTTCCACAGCGGGAAAGAATTTGTTGCCCACAGACGCATAGCAAATCTGAGAAAATCCATGTGGTCCCCCCTCTCTCTGTCCTCAGAAAGCGAAAGGAAGAAGACCCGAAAGGAAGAAGACCCAAAAGGAAGAAGTCAGCCGTTTTCGTTGTCGAGGGCGGTAGTCCCATAGGGAAAGGGAGTCCTGAAAAGAATCCAATTTGGGAGCATGCGAAGGATTCAAGATTGATGTGCTGTCTCCAAGGTTAGTCGGGCTCTGTTCTTAATCTTACATTTGCTGCATGTAAACTGTTCGCGAATTTCTTCGTTAGATGGGTTCTGCTGTGGTAGTTAGTCATGCCGTTGAATGGGTTCGGTCTAGTTCATGTGAACTGTTTTGGTTGCTCGTGATTCTGGGTTTGTTCCATATTTCGTCACGGTTTTTTGATCATAGGTTTCTTGTTCTGGTTCTGAGTCACCCCACGTTCTCGATGAGAGGTGTTGATTTTGCACATGGATTCGAAAAGAGAGAGGCGCCCGATGTCAATTAGGTGAGGTGGGAGATTTCCCTGCTGCCTTTTGCATGTGTGTTCTCTCATAAGTCAAGGCGAATCGATTCGCAAGAGGAGAAACTGCGGTTTCGGGAACCTAGATGATACCCGAAACAGCTCTGTCGTTTCGAAAGAGATACCCTGCTGGAGGAGTCTTCGGATTTGACCGTGCCGTGTTTGGCCGAATTTTGGGTTGATCCTCTGCACTGGGGAGGAAACGCGAACCGGAATTCCTCAAAACCGACTTCTGAGTCCGAGAGTTTGGGGGAAATGGGGACAAGCAATGCGAGTTGAACTTCGGTGCCGTCACTCGCAAGTGCCGGGTAATGAAGCGCCGTGCAAAGCGCGGCGGGGGAGTAACAGGGTTTTCGCAAGTGGATGGGGTTTTGGTCCATAGTCCTGAGATTGCTGATGATCAGATGGAAAGGGTTCAGCAGGATTCGCGAAAAGCTTTGCTCCCGATGGCGTATCGGATGACATGTCGGGTCCGCGAAACATCGATGTCGAGTGAAAAAGGAACGGAGGATTGGAATGCTCCCCCAATGCCGGTCATGGGCATGGAGCGGACGATGCTAGAGTCAGGCGAGACGGCTTTAAGCAGGGTGAGGAATGGTTGAGGAATCGGGGTTCGGCAACTATGCCGATGTGTTCGAAATGCACGAGGTGGACGAGGAGGCATTGCCTCTTCTCACTTTCCGGGACCTCAAGAAATGGGTGTGCAGGCCGTCGGGCCGCGGCGGAGCTGTACAGCTTGATCAAGCGATTAGCAAGAGATTCCCAGTGAACGCCCGACCGGTATCGAATCGAGCAAGACGGGGCTGTTGTACATAGAAGCTGGCTCACTGTGGAGTAAGTGTTTTTTTTTTTTTTTGGTGGATGAAAACTGCTCTTTGGAGGGCTAGTTCTGTGAATAATCTTAACTTAACGCGTGTATATACATGTTAAATGTTAAGGAGTATCTGGTAATGTGGTACTAGCTAGTTGTGCTAACTGCTTTTGGATGAGACAATTCTTTTTTCTTTTGCTTTCTCGTTGATCGATGTTATTTTGGTTGATAGAAACTCCGATGTTTATGCCGTAACCAATGTGTTTGGCTTCGGCTCGCGATCTCTCTTTTATTTGATTCAATTCCTCGATTTAAGATGCGAAATCCATCTCTTAAGATCGGATCGGCGATTCGATACATAATTATCGGACCCAAACTACATATAGATGCTCTCAAATCATGAAAAGCTACATCAAAGTTTCCTGATTTATCATTTAGCATAACCATGTGATTCACATGAAGTTGCGTGATGCGCAACGGAATTGTGCGCTTGAGATGCACGTACACGATGGCCAACCGCTTGGTCAACCGGGGGCCCTTGGCTACACATTTTTGTCTATGTTAAGTGTCAGTGTCCCCATACATATTGTGAAGATAAATAGTAAAATGTGGTATTAGCTAGTTGTGCTTACTCCTTCTGGACGCGACAATTCTTTTTTCTTTTGCTGTCCTGGTTGATTGATGTTACTTTGTTAGGATAGAAACTCCGATGTTTTTTCTTTTGCTGTCTGGTTGATTGATGTTACTCCGATGTTTTACGCCGTAAACAATTTGTTTGGCTCGTGATCTCTCTCTTATTTGATTCAATTCCTCGATTTAAGATACGAAATCCAATCTCTTCAGATCGGATTGGCGATTTGTTACATAATGATCGAACCGAAACTATAGATGCTCTTAAATCATGAAAAGCTACATCAGAAGTTTCCTTACTTATCATACAGCATTACCATGTGATTTCCCATGAAATTGTG
Source organism: Psidium friedrichsthalianum (assembly GCA_019149425.1). Lineage (NCBI taxonomy): Eukaryota > Viridiplantae > Streptophyta > Magnoliopsida > Myrtales > Myrtaceae > Psidium > Psidium friedrichsthalianum. Next base: position 14,316 of record JAGVVM010006605.1, read on the forward strand.
TGATGCACTCGGAATTGTGCGCTTGTGATGCACGTGCATAATTGCCAACCACTGTTATCAACCCGGGGGACCTTTGCTACACACATTTGTCATTCTACGTTTCAATGTCCCCATATTGTGAAACGCCCACAAAAAGATAATAGTAAAATGAATGATATCTCCATAATATAAATAAGAAAAATGAAGTTTCACTTTGAAATTTTTTTTCGTCAATGAGAAAAATGCCTTAAAAGTGGAGAAAATAATTTTAATTTAAGAAAATGAAAATCATTTTCTTTCATCTTCCCTCTGTGGACTCCATTACATTCATTTCTTTTTTTTTCTTTATTTTTTTTTGTGTTTTTCGTTTTTCCCTCCTGATGTGCCACCCGCGCTGGCTCAAATGACGTGGGCCGGCGAGCTCGAGCTTGACCGAATCTTGAGAGCTTGAGCTTGCCAATCTAGTGAGGCTTGAGCACGTTTGCGGCTTGAAGAGAAGAGAAAGAAAAAAAAAAGAGAAAAAATTACAACATCACATCAATATCAATATAATGTCACTTTTATCCTAAATCAGTTGGTTGGCGGTTTAATGAACCTGAAAAGAATGCAACAATAAAGTAAAAGAAAAGCAAAAGACCGACTTGGGAGATACAAACATAAATACATATAAGGAAAAAGGACTAAAAAGAACAATATGGAATATACGAAATTTGCCCCTCTATATGGTGAATAGATTTTCTCCACTTGCGTCTTAAGACAGACCACATGCTCAATCTATTTTTCACTTCATCAAATCTTATTTTACTCTTTCTCCAGTAAGTTTCGTCGACCTTTTTTTTTTCTTCATGTCATACTCTTGATAACAACTTCTATTCTTATTGGGGTGTTTAAGGATTTACGGAGAATATATCCAAACTCTCTCATTTATATTCTCTGATAATCTCTATCACTGGTACTATTCAACTTTTCGTTGAATATTTTCGTTTCTTTTATCTTATCTATCATTGTATAACTATACATCTACCTTAATCCTCATTTTGGCTACTCCCATTTTATGCTCATCTGCTTCGTGCTGGCTAACATTCAGCTCTGTATAGCATTGCATTCTTACTGCTGTTCTATAAAATTTTTCTTTTAGCCTAAGAGAAATTTTGCGATCACGACAACAAAATCCTTATGCACTGCCCATTTCATCCAACGTGTTCTAATTCTATGGCTTAGATCCTCATCAATCTCTCCCTCCTTTGGCAAAATTCATCCCATATATCTAAAAGCATCTTTTTTAGGTACCTTTTGTCCAAGCATACTCATGGATTCTTGATCTCCTTCTCTTGTCGTGATGAATTCACACTTTTTGTATTCCGTCTTACTCCGACTTAACATAATTCTTTAGAAAAAATTACAAATAATTCGAAAAATAAAAGCAAGCAATTATTAAAAGAAGTGCACGGTATTCCGAATCTTTTTTTAGATTTTAGTCGAATATAGGATAATATTGTCATTTTCCTAAAAATGACTTACTGAAAATATTTGGGAAAATTCTAAGAAAGAGCCCATTGTATTGTCATTTTCTTAAATAAGTGCATGAAGTAAATTTTGTTTCAAATAAGGGTCTGACTAAGGGCATTTTTCATCATTTTTTTTTTGTTTTCTTTCATTTCTATTTTTTTTATCCTTTGTTTCAACCAACAGGGGGACACCCAGGTCCTTATCGGTTATGGGGAGGTGTCTGCCATTGAGGTAGCCTCGCCTTTGGGAAAGGGAGAGGCCAAGCGAGATGATTTCAAACGGTTTTGTCTCCGAGTTCTCCATGGAAGTGCTTGATAATTCGAGTGGGGCAACATTTAAGAATTCTAGAAGAAGATCGATTGTCACCACCACTGGCAATGAGGACGACAAGCCTCGAGTCTTGCACTAGGTTGCCGCCGCAAGCTCGGAGGTTGCCAAACCCCAGTTGTGGCGATGCTGTGGTCGTGTGAACTTGGTGAGCCTTGTGATGAACATATCTAGAGTGGCGGTGTGACCGTCACCAAGAGTCAACTAGCAATCGAAAGCCTTATTTGCAAATGGATGCCACAAAGCGAAGGGAAAATTTCATAGAAAAGAGTCCTCTAGGTTTGCCTTTGTAAAAAAGACGATGAACAGTCCCTGAAGAGGGTAAAATAGGCAAGGGTTTGAATGAAACAAAGGAACAAAGGAAAAAATAGAAATGAGAAAAAAGAAAAATGAAAATGATGAATATGCCTTTGGTCAGACCCCTTTTTGAAGCAAAGAGGGTAGGAGTGAGCAAATTAGATCGATCGATTGGGACCACTCGGATTGAATCGAGATCGGTGGTCTGATTCCCGATTCCAGCCTCCAAGGATATAGCATCGAACCACCGAATTTTTTAAATTTTTGAAAAGTGTAATTTAAATTCCACCCTCCCCCAAAAAATAATGCTTCGGATTCCTCCCATGAGATGGCAGGTCGCATCTAATTACCCACTTGCAGAAACTCATGGAGCATGTAATCCATGCAAAAGTCATCATATTCCACTTGCAGAAACACCCTTATCCACCAATCCCCTTCTCCACCAGAACACCACCACCACCACCACCACCACCACCACCATGGCAACTTCACTCTCACCATCTACCATCCTCTCCACCACCACCGCCACAAATCGGTCCAAGTCCCTCTCACCGTTGCGACCAAAACCCATATCTCAATAGCCCACCACCCCCAACAAACACCCCTTCCCAAGCTCAGCTGTCGATCTTGTAGCCATAGCCCTTGCCACAGCCACCATACGGACCACTGTGCTACCTTTGCTAGCTGACTCACCACCAGCAACCTACCACCTTTATTACGGCATAGCAGCCAGCGTTGCCAACTACGAGGGCTACGTCGGCAATGCCAACAGAAGGACATAGCCTAGTACGTCTACAACGTGCTCAATGGTTGGATCAGACTAGTCGAATTGTTTTTTTTTTTTTGTCATATTGTTGATCCAATAGAACCGCTTGAGAACTAGACCGGATTGGCTTCGGGAACTATCGGTCCGATTCTCGATTTCGACAAATTAGAATCGGACCACCAGTTTGATTTTAGTTTTTGAGGGGAATCTGACCGGGTTAGAAACTGATCACCCCTAAACGAGAGCACTTCAGGCTCTTATTTGAAAAAATTAGAGCATTTATGCTTTTTTTTGGATTTTCCCAAAGTATTTTATAGTAGGTTATACTTTTCATGAAACGAACGGAGATTTTGAATTAGGACATTTTAAAAGTATGCTACAGTGAAAAGACCATTGAAAGAAGAAAATATCCCAAATTTGAATTTTTTTCCTACCCTCCTTACAAAAATTTTCAAAATTTGCACTCAAAATTTTTGTCCTCCCATTTTTTCTTTTAGTCCCAAACAAGCATGCTATATTGAGATTTTGATTAGAAAAATAATCTAAGTCACAGAACTACAAAAGTACACTTAAAAGGACACACAACAAATTAAAATTGGAACATTTAGAAGATATACTAACGAAGTCAAACCTTATTATGGGTCGATATTGCCATATGTGGAGTCGATTTCTCTTCGATTTTCGAACTTGAGCATTTTTTTTTAATCAGTTAAGTTTTTGAAGTTATAATTTATGTGATTATGTCTTTGAATTTGTAAAACTTTTCTCATCGAATCCTCCTGACTCCAAATTTTATGAATAAGAGTTTAACATGGAATAACTTTGCGTCAAACATGGATTATATTGATATTTTGTAATTTGTCAACGCTTTTATATGGTAGTAAGAAATAAGAATTTTGTTGAATGTGTTTTTGAAGCACCTGTTGAAAATCAAGTTAAGGATAGTTGTTGTAATATATGCGTGTGATTTAATTTTTTGAAAATTGAACATTTCTATGTTTAGTGTTCTCATAATTCGATTAGTTTTTGAGATCCCATGGTTCTCACATTTGACCATCTTTAACGTGAACTTATGTAAATGTAAAAAATATCTGTCAGGTTTGCGATTATTCATTTTCATTTTATTGGAGTGGTAGCGTGATAGAGCATACTCTTCCCACACCACGTGAAATCTTTTTTATTCCGAGGACTCTTACCTTGTAAGTAACAACATTTTCCATTCCCCTATTTTCATTTCTCAAAAAAAAAAAATTTCCAATTCCAACCTTGAACGAATGCAGTAGAGGGCGCAGCATGGGCGAGGGTCGCAGCTCTCACCCGGATTTGACGCGAGCTGGTCGAGGGCCACCACAGTTGGGCAAGGGCCGGCGACCCTTGCCGAGGTCTTGTCGGCGCTTTTCGGCAATGGGGCTAGCGGGTGGCAAGGGCCTCCCACCCATGACTCTAGTTATTTATTTTTTTCTGTGTATTTTTTTAGAATTTTTGTGAATAATTTTCTTTTATTTTAAAAAATTAAAATTTAGGCCAAAACAATGTCGTTTTAGCCTTATTTTTAACCACGTCATCGCCATGTAGGAGGGAGAAAATATTAAATAAAGCCACATCAACATATTTTGTTAGTCTAAATGGACATAGTTAAAAAAATGAGTCGATTGCATCAATTTGACAAGTTTTAGTATTTCATTAAACTTTTTATAAGTTTTAGAACTCAATTGCACTTTTGCCATAAATTTTCAATTTTGAGACTTTTAATGCACTTGTCCCTTAATATTAAGTCTTTGTGCTCTTCTAGAGCAGGAGGAAAGTCGTACACCATATTCTCCAGTCGAAGATATGCGGTGGCGTACAAGATGGAGCGACTGTGCATTTGATTCTAGGTGAAGCAGTGTAAAGCAGTGTAATAATAGTGTTATATATCATATCTGTCTTATCTTTATATATGATCAATCATAAGTTACCCGTTTTTGGGTGAGGCATCATTGAAAATCTCGTGATAAAAGAAAAAAGTTTTCCATAGAAATCACTTTCCAGATAAATGGTTAGTTTTAATTTGTTTGGTGATTTAGGAAAGTGATTTCCTTTTATTAGCAAGGAACTCATTTACCCCAATCTAAGCTTGTTATCTTCAGTTCATGAATTTTTTTTCCAGTAAATAGATTGATTCGGTTATCCAAACACGAAAAGTCAAAAATAATTTCTTGAGAACGGTTCTCTTTAAAAGAACGAAACCCAAAGTAGAAATTCCAAATCAGAGGGAGCCTTATGCTTTAACAGGGCAAGCTAGAAGAAATTGAAATACTTTCCACGCTGGAGTTGAACTCCTAGTTTGAGGTGGTTTCTAGTTTGGAGTCGTCAAGTCACATGAGAACAGATGAAAATCGTAAATAAGGTTTTTCATTATCAGTTTTCTGAGTGAATTTGTGTGAGAGATCGTGGGATAACACTTGTTTATATTGCTTTGGATTAATTAGAGATGGGAAAAAAACTTGAGGACTTGTAATTTTGTATTTTTTCAATTCACAATGGACTCTTTATGGTTGACTCTCTCTATGGAATATGAATCGACATTCTGATTAATAACTTAAATTTTTGGTGTCCTTATTGAATGGCTTCGCCCTTGCCTAGGCTATACGCTCGGTGCGGCCGCCTTGGCCTGAGCAAGGGCCAACCTCGCCAATTGGTGAGCGGGCCTCGATGGTGCTCGCCCTTGCCTAGGTGTCGCTTGACAAGGCCGACCCTTGCCTTTGGCCAGCGAGGCAATCCTCGCCAGTTGTGGCATGTGGTTAGTTATCGGCAAATAGAAAATGAAAAAAGAAAGAAAGAAAATAATTAAAAAAAATAAGGATATCTAAAGATGCCCACGTGACCATGCCTCGTAGGAAGGCCGACGTCAATGTTAGCAATTTCTAATCAAAATTGGCTGGACAGACTTAATTGGCAAATCTTAAAAAAGTTTAGCACTGAAATCGCCACAATTCTAATAAATTTAAGGCTTTTTTGATAATTTTCTTGGTGAAGACTAGGGGTGATTGTTTCTGGTTCGGTTTGGTTTTTGGGTGGTTCCATTGGACTGGAAGCATGCGAAAAAAAAAAACATGCACCATTCATGCTATGGTTCAGGAACAGAAAAGGAAAAAGTAAAGATGACTACCTAACGTGCTTCTTCTTGTAAATGCAGTCCATACATGTCAAAGTCACGTAAAAGGATTGACATACCACATTTTCCATATTGGTGTTTTAGTTTTAACCGATTATGGGTTACTTTTAAAAAATAAAAATTTTGACCAATCCGGTCCGAGCTATCCGATCCTATCCTAGGCCTCTGAAATTGGAAACTGAACTGCCTGACCACCGATTTAAATTTTAAGACACGAACCGGACCACCACCCTCTAGAATCGGAAACCGGCCTCAATTCTGGTCCATTTCGGGCAATCCTAATTTGGTTGGTCAGATTTGCTCACCCTTAGTGAAGACCACAGTAGAACCTTTAGCGACATTGCATTATTCGAGCTCTTCAAGTGGACGTTTGTCAGCCCTGACTTGATTAAAAAAGTTATACAAGTTCAACAGCTCACTTCAGGTAAATTAACAATGCAGATGCTCCATTTTCCCCCTTAAATAGATTATGTCTTCAGATGTTGATTATTGACCGGCTGACACCGAAGACCTCCTTCGAATATTAACTCGAGCTTTTGTTTTTTTCATTTCATTGGAGTGGTCTCCTTCTTCCCACACCACGTGACATTTATTTACTTTTCCCGAGGAATCTTACGTTGTAAAAAAGCATATTTAGGCGTAACATTTCTTTTCATTTCTCGAAAACATTTAATGTAGCCTTCGCGTTCTTCCAATGTAGGGTGGATCTGCTTATAAATTAATCGTATCGAGCACGAGGGTAGTCGAACACAATATTCTCCTGGTTGGTGTCAAGATAGAACAACTGTGTAATGTGATCCTATATATCCATGTTGATCCTATTCAATTATCAACAGAGGGAGAGAGAGAGATGACGATCGCGAGCAGTGGTTGCAAGAAGAGCAAGATTCTCGTTTTCGGAGGTACCGGTTACTTTGGCAAACATGTCGTAAGGGCTAGTGCGTCGTTCGGCCACCCCACGTTCGTCTTTGCTCGGCCGGCCACCCCTCAAATGCCTCCCTCCAATCTACGCCTTCGCGACGAATTTCGATCTCTTGGTGTTACTCTTGTCCAGGTCTCTCTCACTCTCTCTCTCTCTCTGTCAAAATAGAGTTATATATCATCTGCCTTCTTCTCTTTATATACGATTACCAGTAAAATACCCGTTTTCAAGTGTGAGCCCAAGGGAAAAACAAAACCGATCAAAGTAGAAATTGCAAATTGGAGTAAGTCTTACGCTTTAACGTCCGAGCAAGCTAGAAAGTGTTTATTGAAGTTCCACGCTGAAGTTGAATTCCTCGTTTGAGGAGGTCTGTAATTTGAGTCGACGAGGCACGTAAGTACATACGAAAATAGCACACAATAGGAGGGTTAGGGTTTCTACGAGTTTTCAGAGTGTGCTTTTCTTTTCCGGTGAGAGATTGTAAGATAACACTTGTGGGTTTTGCTTTAAATATAATTTATTGTTAGGAAAAACTTAAGCGATTGCCACTTTGTAATTTTTTCAATTCTTAGCAGATTCCTTTGGTTCTCCTGCAAAGTGGGTATCAACACTCCGATTGAATAAATTGTTCAAAACAATCCTAAACCTATTCAATAACTGCCAATTCAAACCCTAAAATTTCAAAATTGGCCAAAGTGATTTTAAACCTTTTGAGGTTTTTTCAATATAGTCAGTTCGTTCAATTTAGATCCGACATCACTGACGTGGTAGTCCATTCAGCACCGATCGTCCTATATGACATGGGCCGATGGTTAATGATGATGACATTACATGCGATGATGTTGTTTTTCCAAAAAAAAAATTTGTAACTTTTTTTTCATATTCTTTCCTTCTCTACTGTTCATCTTCTTCCATCCGTTGATGCCAAGGACATTGGAAAATCATCAAAATATTGATATCAACGTAACAAATTGAAATGCATAAAAACAGGGAGAACTGGAGGAGCATGAGAAGATGGTATGCGTGCTCAAACAGGTTGATATCGTCATCTCGGCACTTCCGACGTCCGCTGTTCCCGATCAAATCAAAATAATCGATGCCATTATCGCCGCTGGCAACATAAAGGTGAAGAGCCTTCCTTTCCCGGCAAGAGATTTTTGAACTGGGCTTAGTTTGTGCTTTATGGACGCACATTAACAAGAATCTTCTTCTTCTTCTTCTTTTTCTTCTGTTTTTTGTTGTTTCAGAGGTTCCTGCCATCTGAGTTTGGGTGCGAAGAGGACAGGATCACCCCACTCCCGCCATTCGAAGCATTGCTGGACAAGAAGAAGAAGATCAGGAGGCTCATCGAAGCATCTTCCATTCCCTACACTTTCGTCTCCGCCAATTGCTTCGCCGCATACTTCATCAGTCTTCTGCTTCACCCTCACGACCTGCGACCTGACCTCATCGTCTACGGGAGTGGAGAAGCAAAGGGTATTCCGGCAATGCTTATCTGCAATTGTATACTTAGCAGCTAGTAATAACTTGTAGCATCGATACCTCACTGAATCTCTATGGTACTGTATTGTCAGCTGTGCTTAACTGTGAGCAAGACATCGCCAGATACACGATCAAAGTGGCGAACGACCCGAGGACGCGCGATCGCGTTGTGATTTACCGTCCGCCCAGGAATGTGGTCTCTCAGAACGAGTTGATCTCATTGTGGGAAAAGAAAACGTGTCGGAGTTTCCGGAAAGTACGTGTGCGAGAGGATGAGATGATCGAGCTCTCTCGGAGTAAGTCGGGACTTGTTACATTACCAAATTAGGGTTTCGATGTGAGTTCCAAATCCTTTGATCCCATGCCATGTAAAATGACTGTGATAGTTGCGATATGTGCAGCCCTGGCGAGCCCGGACAACGTAGTGGTGTCCATCGTCCACTCCCTATTCGTGAGGGGAGATCTGATGAGCTTCGACCTAGACGAGGACGACCTCGAAGCTTCCAGCTTGTATCCTGAAATTCAGTACACCACCGTCGACCAGCTCCTCGATGTATTCCTCGTCGACCCACCACGGCCTGCTTGCGCTGTACTGGAATGAGGCGTTGCATTTAACCTTCATGGGGATAGTCGCGGCGGTTTGCACACCATCGTGTGATTACGGTCGTTCCTCGTTCTAGAGCGCTCAAGCTCGAATTGTGGCCAGTGGGATTGCGATCCCATCATCTATTTGATAGAAATTGGTAACAACGAATCGTTTTCGAATTACATACATTGAATAAATTTGTTGAAGTTGTCATTGTCGTTTCATATTGGTTATGAATAAGTCTTGTATGCTCTTTATATTCATGTAGTCTCCATACACATATAAACTTAAACTTTTGGGCTGAATTTTCTAACAAAATTAATAACATAATACAATATTCCCATGAGGCCGCCAATGCCAGTCCTCCTTCTCGCCCTTCAATCTAGAGAGAAGAAACCTTTCCCATTGTGTAGGTAATCTCCTTCCGCCTAATGGGTTTGAGACTCCTCTCCTAAAATGGTAAGATTGGCTATTAAATTAGTGGGAGCTGCTAGCATAATAGTGTGACGGTATCATAATGGAATGCTAGATATAAAATCAGATGTGGGTCCCGTCATGATTGCTATATATTTTTTGCCATTCACAACACTTGTGGTTGAGATTGCATCATTATATTGTTTAGCTGTCAACTTCTCTAACCTCCAAATTAGTAGAGTGAGGATGTTATGTTTTGTGGTTATTGTAGAGATGGATACAACGGGAAGATCGGTGCCACTTCCTCTTTCTTCTTCTATTTAATATTTCGCTTTGTCTCATGAGAAAAACATAAAATTTAGAAAATAGAAAGAGAAAAGACCAACCCTTGGATAAGTTATCGTTTGTTATTAAAGAGGACTCGGGCTAATTGATGTTGGGGAGGAGAAAAGGACAATAATGAACAGCATCTATCTTGAATGATCCTCCCGCACGACAGATTCCGACCGGCCATCGCTAAATCAAAGTTGGACATATAATTTTGACGGAATAATTATCCAAAAAGTCGTCAACTTATTATACAGTACTCAATCCAGCCATAGATTTTATGTACATTTCTAAAGTATACAACGCTCCCCATATTATTGGGATCTAACCGCCAGTAATATGATTGAGTAATTAAATTTTATGTCGAGAAGTGCTATCCAACTTGATATTTTCTTACTTTGCATTAGATTCTTTGTAGGAATTGACTTAAGATATTGACGTGAATAAGGCGGTTAAGGACAATCCACATGCATGGACCGGAATACGAGGTGCACGACGGGATTCACGTGAAGCTGTGTTCTGATTAGTTAGAGAAAACCTCTCTCTCTTCTAGGGTTTGTGATTACTTTAGTTCTCTCTTTTTCTCATTCAATCCTACCATCTGTAGGATTGAATGAATTATATGGGCTATTGACCTTGTCAGGGGCGATTGCTAGTGGTTGTCGGGGGCGATTTTCACCGGAGGCAGGCAAGGTCGACCTTGTCGGCCCTCGCCTCCAGTGGGTTGCCGGATCTAGATGACCGGCTAGAGGAAGAAAGAAGGGAAGAAAACAAAAAGAAATAGAAAGAAAAGAAAAATAAAAAAATAAAAAATTAAATTTGGAAAATATCAAATATCATTAAAATGTCGGTGTCCGTGCCATGTTATAAGATCAACAGAAGGATATTCTCGTGTGATTACAAGTTCTCTTAGAGGTTGGCGGCTCGAGGTTAGAGCGAGTTGCGCAATTGCACCTCTAGCTCCAAAGTTGCTCGATTGCACTAAGAGTAATGTTGTGCAGAATAAACGATTGAATAATAAAATAAATAGGACAAGAAAATAAAATGGACACCAGATGTACGTGGTTTAGCCGTAGAGATCTACGTTTATGGGGAGAGCAGCGACAAATTCCATTATAGAACAAGCGATTCGACGAAAGTTATAAATTACACTTGAGTCACTCAAATACTTTTCGTATTTCTCAAGTCCTCAATTACGTCCGATAACTCATGCGGTGTTTAGCTCCACAATTCTTAACAAAATAACCTCTAAATCTCACGAAAGAATTATATAAATCTAATAACAAGATTTAATCGACCAAAGCACTCACATACTTCTCTAACCTCACGCAAAAGGAGGACGCCATATGCGATTCATAAGCACACGCTCATCAATAGGGCCTTTTACGAAACAGGAGTAAAAAAAACCAAAATTTACTGATTTGGATTTCGTTGGGCGAAAATAACGAATTAGGGGTCCGTCCGGCAATGGGAGTGCCGGACGGCCCCTAGTTCGGCAGTGCAGCTGTCGAACCAGTGGCCGTTCGGCAGCAGGCTTGCCGTACACTGCCCGTTCGGCACCCCTGCTGCCGAACGGCAGGACCCCCACTCACCTTCCTCGCTCTCTCCGCCCCCCACTCACCTCTGCAATTTTTTTTTCTCTGGCAGGACCCCCGGCACACCCCCCCTAGCTCTCTCCGACCCTCACTCACCTCTGCAAATTTTTTTCTCTCTCTCTCTGCAAATTTGCAGGCCCCGCCCCCCCGCTCTCCTCTCTCTCCGCGCCCCCCCCCCCCCCCCCCCCAAAAAAAAAAAAAACTCCACTCTGCA